>JAFFST010050116.1:91990-103798 GCA_022414735.1 Noturus placidus | reverse complement strand
TATATATATATATATATATATATAAAATCTAATCAGATAATAAGGTGGGGTTGCTATAGTTCAGCACTTTATAGTTGGTGTAGATGATGATCCTCTATAACTTTGAGCACCTGCCTGTTCTTCTAACGGTCTCTGCACGGCCATGTTCACAGCTTGGGTCCAGTAATTACGATGATCCCGATAGCACATGAAAATACAGTAGCATAGAATTCGGTTGCCTAGATTCTGTTTTCTTATTGTGCAACAAAGTGGCACACGGTCAAATGCAGCCATGCTCTGTAACATGTTCTATGTGCACGTGTGCATCAGCTTTTTATTAAAACATCCCGGTTCTATTCACTACATTGACGATTTGCTGCATTTTCAGTACTGGTAATCCGATCCTTATTTTGCACGCGCTCTTGTAGAAACAGGGCAGGCGTTTAATTGAAATGCAGCATCCCTCATGTTCTCAAGATCAAAGCAATGCTAGATTTCTGAGAACAAAAAACCCAAGACAAATCCATTGTACAGAATGTGTTTCAGTGCACGCTTACCTCTCCCTTTTCAATCCGCTCCACGATGCTCCCGAACTCCGTTATATCCTCTGAGTCAGACATCGTAAATAATCCGATCAATAGAAACTGCTGTACTAAAGGGGTGTATAAAAGACCAAGGGAGGATAGCCTCCTCCTGGGAACAGAATATGAGCCAAGCCCTCCAGCAGCTCAGGGGTGCGGTTCAGTCTCCACGGATACACACTCCATGAGTCAGGAGCAAGAAGAAGAGAGCAAGATTTTATGTGCTGTACCACATGAACAGCACCCTGTGTGAGATTGGCTTGTATCCAGAGAGCGGGCTTTAATGTGACATTGATCGCTCGCTTCTTCACAAGGCAATCTGAATAAACCATAAGGACCTTCTGTCAGTTGGTGGGCGTGGCTTCAGTTATGCTGCTGAGCTGTTGTTATTTCGTTAGATGTTGCTTATAAACTCCCAAACATGATGTACTAGTGATGAAACTTACACAACGTTAATTGTGTAGTAGACTTTCATGCACTAGCTAAATTCAGTTAAAGCTAGCTGGCCTGTCAGTTGACTTATAATGTATGTGTTGCAGCTACAGGAAATTAATTCGAAGTAAGAGCCATTTTACTTCCTCTGAATCAATAATGCTAGACATGCCTACTGCCTTGAAGCCACATCTCTGACATCTCTGATCTCACCTGTCTTTTCAGGAACACAACAGAAACACACCATGAGGAATAACGTAGCAGAAAGCATTAATATCAACTTGGTCTGATCGTGCAAGTCTGCTCATCAAATTTAGTTAATTTGCAATTTTATTACATAACACTTATTTTTTTTTTAATTCAAATGATTCTGTATATGGTTCTTTGCTTAAATATGATTGTAGATCTATGAGTGAAGTATATATGTATACACACACACAGAATAAAGATGATATACAGCACCAGTATGTTGATTACTGTTATATCTGAATTAGGTATACTGTTAACATTATGCTATACTGTAATATTTGATACATATGCTACACGATTTAACAAGGTTCCCTACTTCTGAAGAACCAAAATACACGGTGGAATTTAGAGGAAAAACTATTTCTCAGTATTTTGCTCAGTATTTATGACAGTCCTTTTTCAAACAATAATATTCTCGAAATCTCCCCCTAAAATTGTTTTGCACAATCCTTATACATAATCCTTATATTTCATTTATTGCAACCCTCAAAAAATATAATAAACCAAAACTCATAACATTAATCTGTAGTATTACAATATAATAATAATAATTTAATAATAATAATTTTATCAATTTGTATAGCGCTCTTTACAATGGTACATTGTCTCAAAGCAGCTTTTACAGAAATATCATTTTGACATTTACAAGCGACTTACTAATGAGAGCACATTCACACCCCAATGGTAGCACAGCTGCATGCAAGGTGCTAGCTTGCCATTGGGGGCAACTTAGGGTTCAGTGTCTTGCCCAAGGACACTTCGGCATGGGATCACCCGGGCCGGGATTCTAACCCCCAACCCCACGATTAGTGGACTAGTGGACAACCCGTGCATTCATGTGTGCGTGAATAATTAATTAGAGAGCTTAATATTCACATTAGCTGGTCTAAGTTTCCTTCTTGTGCTTCCTCCCTCCTCACTCCAGACTTCACTATCTAATATCTAGGCACCCAGATGGCAGGAAACAAAAGGGCAAAACAAGTAAACATGTTCACATTTCCTGTTGCACAGAAAACATTCCCCAAGAAACATTATTTCATATTCTAGTGCCTGCTGAGACTCAGAGCTGGGACGCACCTGTTGGCCAACCACACGGTTAGTGGATTAGTGGACAACCCGCTCTACTGACTGAGCCACAGCCGCCCTATTATATCTTGAAATTTTCATAATCTAAAGTTTGCCAACCAATTTAAAGCACCTATGAAAACAAACAATGTTGTGATCTCCATATGAGAGAAAAAAATAACTTTATGCTACATCTAAACTTCTAACATGATACCTCCTCTTATTCAAGCACAATGACTCCATTTACATGCACATAAATATTCCGATATTAATCAAAATTTGGCAGTATTTTAATTAGTATGGAGTTATGTGAACAGAGTTAATCCACCCTGGGAATATGCCTGTTTTAATCGTAAATTTGTTGTATGTAAACACCGTATTCAGCAAATCCACTGAAAGGTGATATATTCACATGCTCCCTCCACAAGGAATTGTGGGTGCTAACAGATGCTTAGCTGTGGGCTAAATTTTTCAGAGTCAGTGACTACATTTACATGCACATCAAATTCTGTTTATATTCTGGATACGATGTTTCTATGATTACGAGCATTGGAATATTCCTATACACATGGTTGTTGAAAGTATGTCCGAGTTGACATTTATAAAAACCTAGAAATCTGATTGCTGTGTTTACATAACTAAATACTAATTTGAATATTGCCAAATTCTGATTAATATCGGAATATTGATGTGCATGTAAACATAATCAAGGTCACTGTTTGGGCTATAGCTCCAAGCAAGTATTAGCCACAGCTTCAAATCTTCACAGTAAATGTAATCGACCAACAACATAAGCATTACATGTTAGACTCTTATAACCGCCCATCTGAATAATGATTGAATGCAGTGGAATCAAACAGAAATTCAATACTTTATTTCTTTCTCCCATTTAAATATACACTGGCTCACAGGCACAGTTATAAACGTTCTTCTGACATAAAAGGCGGTTATTTATTAGTCACACTGAAATAGTCATTTACAGTATTGGCATTTCATAATTATAGAAAGGCTTTGTTTTTACTTCTAACATTTATATATATATTTTATTATAGGCATAGAAAAAATTAATTTTCCAATTTTGCTGGAACACATTCAAGTGTCTTTTTGAGAAGTGACGTCAATTTGCAGCAGCGTGGTATAGGGTTTATGGAAGGGCGAGTTATTAATCAGCGAGTTAGTTATCTGAGGCACATACACTGAGGACTGGCACCCTGTCCAGGGTGTACCCCGGCTTGTGCCCGATGCCTCCTGGGATAGACTCCAGGTTCCCCTGTGACCCTGATAAAGGAGTAAGCGGTAGAGGATGAATGGACATACACCGAGGAGAAGGCGTACTCTGTTTGTTACTAAAAACGATGCAATAACAGTTGCTTTTGAAAAGAAAGTAAGTTTGAAATACATTATTGTTATGGAGATGTTATTGGAGATCACACGATTGTAACAAAGAACAGTTAAAAATATATTTTATAAGGATATTTTGTTTAAACTGATTATAATGGACAGTATTCTTATTAGAGTTTTATATAGAGAAGTAAAACATACTGAAAGCAAAAAACTATTTAAAAAAAGCATCAGAATGAACGACCTGGACATTTCAAGAATCACCAGTGAGGAACAATGTGTCTTCTTGATGCACCAAGCACCCAAACAGCGTTCTGCATGGGTTAAGCAGCGACTGACAGCAGTTCCAGAGTTAATAATTGATAAGGCTGGACCCACTTATTTATTCATCGCCTCCTCACTGCCTCCATTATGGGAGACGGTCCATGGTCAGCTTGGTTTCTATCTACTGCTAATGTTAACGGAGCTGGGCTCAGAGGGATGAGGTGCATCTTTGCACGTGATTTGGAGGCTGCTGTGGTTGTATGTATGTTTGTATGTATGTACGTCAGGCTGTCATGTGCAGCTCTCCCTCCACGTCCGGTGCAGCTGCTGCATGCACTCGAAAGCTCTGTAGCTGATGTTCAGCGCGGGGTGCACCTTTAGTAGACTGGGCTCGCCTATCAAAGACAGGCCACAGATGCCAAAATAGGTGTGCAGAGGGTCTGAGAGGCAGCAGGTTGTGACAGAAAGGAGAAGAGAATGTGGATCAGTTCAACAATACACACACACACACACACACACACAGCCATGCTAGCAGAACTTTTAGCTCAAGTTACTGTAATTGGAAATTAGCATCTCATCCCTCTCCCCCCTTCCTAACAGTACAGTAAGGACATGGTGTAGATCACCTACAATACAATATCAGCAACTCACAGTGAAATCGATTACAAATTCCCATCTAGGATGTCTTTCCAGCGTTTGTGGGGACAAAATCAACGAGAAAAAAATAAACTAGCTGAATTTGGTATACTGCAGAACACAGCCTCTATAATGGATTGTGATGAATATATGAAATCCATTTTAGATGTCTTTTTTGCTCCGGAGAGAAAAATCTCCAAAAGGATTTTTCTGCTTAGCCTGTGCACTAAATGAAATAACGATGAAAAGATCATGGAAGGAATCAAACCATCATGTACATTAGTATGCAAATAAACACTGTAGCATGTACAGTATATCCTTCAGTTTCTACTCAAAGGACAAACAAACAAAAAAAAATGATCCCAAGTTAATCAAAATATAGAGAATTTATATTTTAACTATGCGGTGGGTTTGGAAAGCACGTAGATGCCTTCAGTTTTTGCACACTGTATTTCTGCTATGAATCGACACAATAAGACATAATGACAAAGCAAAAACATGTTTGTAGAAAAGTTCCAAAAATGAATATGAAGCCTCAAAAACTGAGAAATCTCTCGTTCTGCTAAACCTTCAGCCCCTTGGCTAAGGCAGTACAAATTAAGCTCAGGTGCATCCTGAGTCGTTGGATTGTCGGGATGTCTTTAGAATTCAAATTCAATTAATTTGACACGATTTACGATAAAACCAACAGCACACGTGCAAGAGTGTGATATTGCTTTTATATAACAGTTCTATAAACAAGAAATGAACATGGAGTAAGCGACATTTCAGACAAAACATGGTGGAATTTTCTTGGTGGAAGTTTGTTTTTGCGCCGCGAACGGAAGTAGATCCGGAAGAAACCTCACTCACTTTACAGCACGGCAATAAGTTCCCTAGATACAGCGGGGGGAAAAGTATTTGATCCCCTGCTGATTTTGTACGTTTGCCCACTAACAAAGAAATGATCAGTCTATAATTTTAATGGTAGGTTTATTGGAACAGTGAGAGACAGAATAACAACAAAAACATCCAGAAAAACGCATGTCAAAAATGTTATAAATTGATTTGCATTTTAATGAGGGAAATAAGTATTTGACCCCTCTGCAAAACATGACTTAGTACTTGGTAATGACTTAGTAATTACTTTTCATTTTCAATGCCCTGGCTGAGGGAAGGAGGTTCTCAACCAAGATTTGACGGTACATGGCCCCGCCCATCGTCCCTTTGATGCAGTGAAGTTGTCCTGTCCCATTAGCAGAAAAACACCACAAAGCATAATGTTTAATGTGGTGTAGGTCTACAATCTTGTCCCTGACATCCTTGGAGCTCTTTGGTCTTGGCCATGGTGGAGAGTTTGGAATCTGATTGATTGATTGCTTCTGTGGACAGGTGTATTCTATACAGGTAACAAGCTGAGATTAGGAGCACTCCCTTTAAGAGTGTGCTCCTAATCTCAGCTCGTTACCTCTATAAAAGACACCTGGGAGCCAGAAATCTTTCTGTTTGAGAGGGATCAAATACATATTTCCCTCATTAAAATGCAAATCAGTTTATAACATTTTTGACATGCGTTTTTCTGGATTTTTTTTCTTGTTATTCTGTCTCTCACTGTTCAAATAAACCTACCATTAAAATTATAGACTTATCATTTCTTTGTTAGTGGGTAAACGTAAAAAATCAAATACTTCCTCCCCCACTGTAGCTCACATTGATTTGCAAATTCCCGTCAAAGGTGCTGCCAGTGAAATTGGCGTCCCTTCGTCTCACGAGTTTATATATCGAGTCAAAAGTTATATTCCTGAAAAATATTATTTGCCATGCCTACCAATGAACGCTGCTGTAGAAATGGTTTTCGAAGTCAGAAGTCAATTTTTACATGCTGAACACATGAGCTGAGTAATACACACAGTGAAACGTCCCGATGTGGTCAGAGTAAATCTCGACCAACCAAATTAGTGACCTGAACTAACTGAATTAAAGGGTCTGAATCGTTATCTAAAGATTTCAGTGTTTTATTTTTAAGAAATATGCATGAATTTCTGATTCAAGTCGATTGAATCCATTAAATTAAATCTATAACAAAATAAAATGTGCAAAAACAGAATGGGTCTTGGATATAGCATGGATTATGAATAAAATAAAAAAAACCTTTTTTTTTTTTTTTTATTTGTGAACTTTGTTGCTGACCTCAGGACAGTTAAAAATTCACATCTATGCCTCACATCCATAAGATAACATGCTTGAAAAATCAACTTCCTGCGAATTAGGTGAAAGCCAATTTACTGTGGAAAACCCAACTCCAACCATATATGCACCAATATCAAAAGTGATCTCTAAAACACTGATATGACCGAAATCCATGGCAACTGAAAGTAATCCATGTTCAGTAATGCCACCTTCCCAAAATGGATCTCTGTTAAAGTATAATGCTTTAATCGACTTGAACAGAAATTTTCCAGTAACCTAAACACATTATGTTTCAGTCGAGCTCATTAATTAGACATTCACACCACATGTGCTGAATTACACTGTGGTTTAAGATGACAATAGTGAATGCATATACACACACACACACACACAGAACTGTAATTCTACCTGGATGGCTGTCTGGCCATTTAGCAAATCCACCAACCAAACTGTCTTGAGTGGACATGATGTAGTTTCGGTTCTTCTCAAAATCGGTGTATTGAAACACATCAAGGAGCTAAAAAACAAAAACTAGATTTAGTTCAAATGCTTTTTTCTGAGAGGTGGCATGTTCATCCATAAACTACTGTAGTGAATTATACAACACAGCATAGTTAGAAAAGTTTAAATTACATAAAACTAACAGATACACCAGTCTGATGTAAAGCGCACACATCTATTTGTAGCCAGTAATGGTGTAGAATCAGTAGTGTTTTCCATCCATCCATTTTCAATACCGCTTATCCTTTAGGATCATGGGGAACCTTGAGCCTATCCCAGGGAGCATCGGGCACAAGGCAGGGGACATCCTGGACAGGGTGCCAATCCATTTCAGGGCACAATCACACACCCATTCACACACTACGGACACTTTGGAAATGCCAGTCAGCCTACAATGTATGCCTTTGGACCGAGGGAGGAAACCGGAGTACCCGGAGGAAACCCCTGCAGCACGGGGAGAACATGCAAACTCCATGTTCCAAAGGCAGTGGCAGGAACTGAACCCCAAACGAACCAATAAACCACTGTGCGCCCTCAGTGTTTTAATATGAAATATATCCAGATGGTTGAAAACAAAGTTATATGATTCAACTTTTCACAACATCATAGGGCACTGGCACTGCACTGAATATATAGAAAAAAACATTTTTTTAAGAGACTGGTTTGTGCGCTACCTTTTGAAAATAGTCGTAGTGTATTTCAAAGAATGTACAGCACCTAGAATATAATGTATTATTATGGCTCATTATCTATATATGTAGCATAATGCTATATACCACGGTCACACAGATATAATCATATATATCCCTCAAATGTATTGCGCAAACCCTGAACATTCATTTACCAGTAAAACAATACGGTCGGTTGCTGGAACGGATGGAATATAAACAAACAATCATTCTCTCTGTTTCCGCACAGACTAGAACACACACCAACAGTGGAAGTTCTCTGCTCAGGACAAACGCACATTCTTCTAATGGACGGTAATCAAACGCAGACAATACAGGGTGAAGAACAGCCGACACGTGTGCTTTTAAAGTAACACGTTCCACTAAGAGGAATCATGTACTGAGGAAGGACACGCGTTCTGCTTAATTTTATTACTCAGATTTTATTACACAGAATTGTATTTTACTCAGATGTAATGGATAACGGGTGACCACTAGGAAAGAAAATACATTGTAATCAGTTATCATTTTCCACAGCATTTAAACATTACTCGTGTTAGTTCGTGGCATATGTATTTGTGTTTTTGATGTAAAATCAAGGGATGTAAGGGATAATCCACACCTGACACACACCTAGCCGTGGATTATCCCACTCATACCATGGTCACTTACCAGCAGTGACAAGATAAAACTGTCATCAATGGTTGCAGTGCAAAATTTGACTGAAAATAACGGTTCGTTTTTGTTAGTTGTTTTATATATGCACAGATCATAAGATCTAGAATCCTGCCTACTCTAAATAGTACACAGATATAATGTGTGATAAAATTACATTTTATTTAAATGACATTCATTATAAAATGAATTATAAAAAACAGTGGGCGAACAGTGGCTTAGTGGTTAGCATGTTCGCCTCACACATGCATGGTAGGCTGATTGGCATGTCCAAAGTGTCCGTAATGTATGAATGGGTTTGTGAATGTGATTGTGCCCTGCGATGGATTGACACCCTGTCCAGGGTGTACCCCGCCTTGTGCCCCATGCTCCCTGGGATAGGCTCCAGGTTCCCAGTGACCCTGAAGAAAAGGATCAGCGGTATAGAAGATGGATGGATAATAAACAGTCATTAGAGAGAAAGAGATTGTGTGAAATACCTGTGTCTGTGCCGCATCTCTACTAATAATGAAGCTATGAGTTCAACGAAAGTATGCTTCTGTAACTGTATGCTACTATGGTTACAGTTGTATATAAGACAGCGCATTAATTTAGGATGCTGACTAAACTGACTGGAAATAACCTGTGCATTATACGGTTTTAACGCTCACATTCGAGCCAATCTGACTTGTATTCAGACGGATCATGGTATAAAGAGAAATAATAAACAACAACAAAAATTCACAGTAAAAGCTTTACGGAATGCCAGCTCAATATTTTGGCCTTTGTGAAAGTTTCATCTGTGACAGATACATACAAATATGCCTCACATTTTCATACTTCCCCATCCATACTGATTGACTGTATCCTCAAATATAAGTTTTGGAGGTTGGATGTCCGAAACATGGGTTTTCAATTACCTCCAGTGCCGCTCCCACCCAGAATGAGTAACACGTATCCACAGGTTTATTGGGGCGTCCATGGAAACCATTCTGCTGTCTGAGGATGCACCACCTGCGTATTCGGTTCAGTTCTCGCTCACTGAACATCTCCTCTAATTTACCCATCAGACACAGTGTGGCTATGGCACAAAATGTGGAGCCACCTAAGAAAAGAGACACCGTGATAATGTCATGTGTTAATGATAGCACATGTTTTCAGTCACTTGGTCAGCACTTCCCATCTGAATCGCAGCCCACAATAATGAGAACTGAAATGTAGCAAGGATGGTGATATGATGGCATAAAAAGTAGACTTGAAAAGAAACCGATTTTCCTATAGTTTTGATAATGTATAATTTCTGAAATTTCACTTAAATAAAGATAAACAGCATGCTTCAAGCTACATGTGACTGCTAACAGTAGCAATCTATGAGCCGCAAATCCGATCTGGATTTATATAAGGCGAAACTTTTGTAAACTTTTTGTATCATTTTGTAAAGTTGCAAGTGCCTGAAGCGCTCCGGTCCTCTGCATTTAGTTTCACTTCCTGGGACATTCCACAAAATGATAGTGCCTGACCGGCCGGTGAGTTACTGTTGAAGGTGGAGCTTTGGGAAGATCAAAGAAACTGTCAGCAACGTCCTGTGAGTCCTGTGATCTTTTGAATCACACAGTGATCATGGTCGCTGTGGAAACTCAAGTGAGCTACGACTATTCAGGGAAGATGAATAGGTCATAAAAGAGAATGCATCTCGCTGTCACTGAACAGCAACAAGGAAGTAACGGATGGAAGGCACATCCTGAGGTGTGCATGTCCTTTTGCGTGGCCGATACAAAATCTGCAATAAGCTTTACTCACCGTGAGACTCCAAGCCAGCTCCTTGACCAATGCCGTTATCATAGGACTGGAAAGAATGATAAAATCGGAAAAGGTTACACAAATCCTACAGTTAAGGACACAAAAATAAATACAGAAATAACTATGTAATGTTAGAATGTATGTTTTTTTGATTGATTGTTGTTAATCATTTGGTTTGTTAGTAGTAATAATATACATAAAGTATGCTACATTTACTCTGGTTATTCACTTAAATTTTTGTACTTGTGGTATAAATTTGCAGTGCCTTTTACTCTTAAATTAAATTTGTACAGACAGGGATGGGGTTATGATAAATCATTAGATAGCCCACTGTGCAAGTGAAAAGCTCCAGTGTGTTACCCAGTCCCATTGCTGTAAATATTATTTAGCAGAAATATCAATAGATGTGATATTCATCTGTGGAAAAAATAAGTACACCCTTGGCATCAGAAGCTAGTATTGCTCCCTTTAGCAGAAATACCTTCTTGTAGGTAGTTTGCACAATTTTCCACCAGTCTCTGACATCGGCTTGCTGGAATTTATGACCACTCTTACATGTAATATTCTTTCAGTTACAAGATGTTTTGAGGGTTTTCTTGAACGTACACACAATATTATAATGGGATTCAAATCAAGCCTTTGACTAGGCTTTTCCATAATCCCCATTTCTTCTTTTTGAGCCATTCCTTGGTGGATTTGATAGTTTGCTTAGGATCATTGTCCCGTTGAAAGGTCTATCTTTGGAGAGATGGCCTCACTTTATCTTCAAGCACCCTTTGATGTGAATAATTCATAGTTGAACCAATGAATGCAAGTTGTCCAGTCCCTGAGGCAGTGAAGCGACGACAAACAACCCCAAACCTTAACATGTCCACTGTTACTGTGACCAAACAGCTCTTTCTTTGATTCATCTGTCCAGAGCACATTATTCTAAAAGGCCTGGTTTTTGCCTATATGCTCATTGGCAAACTAATCTTGCAAAGGCTTTTTCCTGGCACACCTCACATGCAGGTCAAATTTGTGCAATCTCTTTCTGATTGTAGAAGCATGCACTTTGACACCAACCGTTGCAAGACTTACTAGCAGATCCTGTGATGAAATTTTGGGGTTCTTGGAGACTTTTTTTTTGCATCCATTTGAATTCCGATTTGATTAGCTTAGTCACATACGGCCAATTGATTCCATTTCACTTTAATATCACCTATTGGGCTTAAACAGCCTTTTAATTCCACATTAAACAGTCCCTAAACATGACTCGCTTAAATAAACAGAGTAAAACATAAAATGTACGTGATTCTTTTCTGGATCAGAGGCAACGAAGCAACACATGATACCAGAAAAATTACAAACACACATTTTATTTATATATTCTAGCTGTAAGTCGCTTGGGGTATGTCTCTATCAGATTTGCACATCGAGAGACTGAATTTTTTGCCCATTCCTCCTTGCAAAACAGCTCGAGCTCAGTG
>JAFFST010050116.1:52852-65768 GCA_022414735.1 Noturus placidus | reverse complement strand
GTGCTTTAAACGGACCTCTGAGACTATCACAGAGCAGGTGCATTTATACGGAGACTTGATTACACACAGGTGGATTCTATTTATCAACATTAGACATTTAGGTCAACATTGGATCATTCAGAGATCCTCATTGAACTTCCGGACAGAGTTTGCTGCACTGAATGTAAAGGAGCTGAATAATTTTGCTCGCCCAATTTTTCAGTTTTTTATTTGTTGAAAAAGTTTGAAATATCCAATAAATTTCGTTCCACTTCATGATTGTGTCCCACCTGTTGTTGATTCTTCACAAAAAAATTGCAGTTTTATATCTTTATGTTTGAGGCCTGAAATGTGGCAAAAGGTCGAACAGTTCAAGGGGGCCGAATACTTTCGCAAGGCACTGTAAATGGGGCTCATATGAATACGAAGAGATTGCATAAAGCCACATGAGCTTGGAATTTCACCTCTCTGGATGAAAAATTCTACCGCAGGCTACTTGCAGAAGAACATTTCATAAAGTATGTTGTGCTTTTCCTCCACTGAGCTCATGGCTTTTAGTGCGCTTATTTCAACAGAATTTAAGACTACATCCAGAGTAGAGTGCCTAAGTAGTAATGACACCAACAGTGCGGTGACAAATTATTTAATTTGGGATGCCATAAGTATTTGAGACTGCAGTGCATCACTGATACAGGTGTGTACTTGCATCATCACAAACCGCACATATCCTACAGAAAGCACTAATAAATGAACATTTATTGATAATTAAGTGAAAAAATCAAAAATCAGTTTTAGGGATTTTTTAAAAAGTTACAATAACCAGGTTGCATAAGTGTGCACTCTCTTATAATCGGGGATTTGATCAACGAAATTATTGTGATTAACCCCAAATATGACAGGTTTTCTCTAGGATTGTCTTCCCATCTTCTTGGTTTCATCTGACTGCTGAAGCCATGGTCTGCAAAGAGCTTATAAAGTATGCATGGTATCTCACTTGTAGAAAGGTATCGATCAGGAAAGAGGTATAAAAGAATTTCCAAAACATTAGTTGTACCATGGAACACCATGAAGGCATCATCAACAAATAGAGAATATGGAACACAACAGTGACATTACCAAGAAAAGGACGTCCCTCCAAAAGACAAAAACTTAACAGGGAGGCTGCTAAGAGACCTACGGCAACATTAAAAGGAACTACAGGAATATCTGACAAGTACTTATTACAACAATGTGTAACAACAATTTCTCATATTCATCACATGTCTAAGCTATAGGATAGGGTGGCTAGACCTAAGCTCTTTCTCATAAAAAAAAAATCCAAGCTCAACTAAATCACCCCAAAACATTGACGATTAAAACTCTGGGTTACTGATCGGAAGGTCAGGGGTTCAAGCCCCAACACTGCCAAGCTGCCACTGTTTGACCCTTGAGCGAGGTCCTTGCTCAAGGGGTGCTGTATCATGGCTGACTCTGTTCCACCAATTTGATTGGACAAGTAGCATTCCAAGTATGTGGATATTTAGTAAAACAGCAATGAGACATTTCACTGTTTCCATCACTCTGCTTCTGTGATCGACATCAACTACATACAATTCCAGCAATAATTGATAACATTTAGACAAAGAAAAATGACAAAGAAATATGCATTTATTCTACTAAACTAAAAATGGATGAACCACATACACTTAATATAAACTCCATGGCACGCCATTTACATTTATTCATTTAGCAGATGCTTTTATCCAAAGCGACTTGCAAATGAGGAAATACAAGCAAAGCGATATGTCAAGCAGAGAACAATACAAGTAGTGCTACCATACAAGATTTATAATTCAATTCTAGAAGAAGCAAAGTGTGCAGAGTAGATGTGTAAGAGCCAGAGTAGGGTGGAGGTTGTTTTGTTTTTTTAAATAATGTGGGGTTGGCATTTTAGGTCTTAGTTAAGTGCTCACCGAAGAGGTGGGTCTTTGGCTGTTTTTGAAAATAGTGACAGATTCTGCGTCTGGATTGAGGTTGGAAGTTCATTCCACCACTGAGGGACAGTTAGTGTGAAGGTTCTGGAAAGGGACCTTGAGCCAGGCTGAGTAGGGACTACTAAGATTCGGTCTTTAACCAATTGCAGATTGCATTTGGGAACGTAAGCCTCAAGGAGAGTGTTGAGGTAGAGGGGCGCTGTTCCAGACAGGGTCTTGTACATGAGCATCAAGGCCTTGAATTTGATATGGACATCTACATACAGCAAGCCAGTGGAGAGAGATGAATTCAAAAGTGGTAATGTGAAATGCCACTGTGCAACAAAATATAAGCACTTCAAATTGTATTTAAAAAATATATATATGATCCTTAGAGTAAAAGGGAAAACAGTTTACTTTCCAAAAACTTACTTTCAGCCTTAAATTCCATATTCAGCCTGTTCTCAAACTCGGCTAATTCACAGAAACAATCCCCGAGGCCATTCCTCCTCCTGGGCTTATTCAATGCTCTTTCGTTTTCATGTTGATCAACCCTGCATAGAAACATATAAATAATAAATCAGCAGAGATATAATCAATTCACTTGTTTATTGTTTACCGTCACTGTTTACTCACAACTTTCTCAGTTGTTCAGTTTTTCTTAGGAAATCTGCTGTATTCGCCAAATCCATGCTGCCTAGGAGTGATGTATTTAACAACGTTGGATTACACTCTTAAATATAAAAAAAAGTTTTGTTCTTCACTTTGGCATTAATGTACTTTTTGTGTTTTGTTTTAGCAGAAATCTAACATTAGCGCTTAGTGGGAAAACGTCCATCACTTCAAGCACAAAAGTCTAGGTTAATGATGGCAAATGCTGCTGCGGTATCCAAATAGCTCCTTACACCCTACATAAGTGCACTATGTAGAGCATGTTATATTGGACTATGCACCCTAGCTAGTGCACTAGATTGTCTATAAAAATCAATTCGTTATTTCGTGAAGGTATCGGGCTTTTCGTTGCTAAACGCCTTACCGTTTAAGTAAAAAATAAACAAACAAACAAATAAATAAAAAAGAAACCTAACATGAGATACATCCTTTACGTGTTTTTAGTAATCGAATTATTTTTAATTCGGGCGTGGGAATCCGAACACAGCACTCCGCTGTTTGTTTGAAATGCATGTTGTCAAGGCGGCCATCTTCGATTTTGAATATAAAACTTTATGCAATGCTGGAAAATACACTTTCCCCTACTGTCAAATAGGAAGGAATGGCATCTGTGCTTATGGCAGCTTCGTCAGTTTCTCTAAAAACACCCTAAAACTCCATAATGTAATAAACCGACATCGCCAAATATGAAACATGTAGAACATGTCCAAAATACACACAGAGACACATATATACATACATACACCAATCAGCCAAAACTTTAAAACCACCTGCCTAATATTGTGTAGATCCCCCTCGTGCTACCAAAACAGCTCTGACCCTTCTGCACAGATGCACAATCGGATTGAGATCTGGGATATTTTGAGCCAAATCAACACCATGAAGTCTTTGTCATGTTCCTCAAACCATTCCTAAACAATTTTGGCAGTATAGCAAGATGCATTATCCTGCTGAAAGAGGCCACTTCCATTAGGAAATGCCGTTGCCATGAAGGACTGTACTTTGTCTGCAACAATGTTTAGGTACGTGACAAAGTAACATCCACATGGACCCAAGGTTTCCCAGCATTACCCGGTGTATCCCATTGCTTCCTCCGGCTTTTCTTCTTCCAAAGCCACTCAGGTCCTTTCGCTTACCCATTTTTCCTGCTTCCAACACATCAGCTTTGAGAACTGTTCACGTGCTGCCTAAAAGATCCCAATGTTTGACTAATATATATAGAACACACACACACACACACACACACACACATACAGTGGGGCAAAAAAGTATTTAATCAGCCACCAATTGTGCAAGTTCTTCCACTTAAAAAGATGAGAGAGGCCTGTAATTTTCACCATATGTACACTTCAACTATGAGAGACAAAATGAGAAAAATTAATCCAGAAAATCACATTTTAGGATTTGTAATGAATTTATCAGTAAATTCTGGTGGAAAATAAGTATTTGGTCACCTACAAACAAGCAAGATTTCTGGTTCTCACAGACCTGTAACTTCTCCTTTAAGAGGCTCCTCTGTCCTCCACTCGTTACCTGTATTAATGGAACCTGTTTGAACTTGTTATCGTTATAAAAGACACCTGTCCAAAACCTCAAAACAGTCACACTCCAAACTCCTTTTTGGCCAAGACTAAAGAGCTGTCAAAGGACACCAGAAACAAAATTGTAGACCTGCACCAGGCTGGGAGGACTGAATATGCAATAGGTAAGCAGCTTGGTGTGAAGAAATCAACTGTGGGAGCAATAATCAGAAAATGGAAAACATACAAGACCACTGATAATCTGCCTCGATCCAAGGCTCCATGCAAGATCTCATCCCGTGGGGTCAAAATGATCACAAGAACAGTGAGCAAAAATCCCAGAACCACACGGGGGGACCTAGTGAATGACCTGCAGAGAGCTGGGACCAAAGTAAAAAAGGCTACCATTGGTAACACACTACGCCGCCAGAGACTCAAATCCTGCAGTGCCAGACGTGTCCCCCTGCTTAAGCCAGTACATGTCCAGGCCCGTCTGAGGTTTGCTAGAGAGCATTTGGATGATCCAGAAGAGCATTGGGAGAATGTCATATGGTCAGATGAAACCAAAATTGAACTTTTTGTTAAAAACTCAACTTGTCGTGTTTGGAGGAGAAAGAACACCATACCTACTGTGAAGCATGGGGGTGGAAACATCATGCTTTGGGCTTGTTTTTCTGCAAAGGGACCAGGACGACTGATCTGTGTAAAGAAAAGAATAAATGGGGCCATTTATCGTGAGATTTTGAGTGAAAACCTCCTTACATCAGCAAGGGCATTGAAGATGAAATGTGGCTGGGTCTTTCAGCATGACAATGATCCCAAACACATTGCCCGGGCAACAAAGGAGTGGCTTCGTAAGAAGCATTTCAAGGTTCTGGAGTGGCCTATCCAGTCATCAGATCTCAACCCCATAGAAAATCTTTGGAGGGAGTTGAAAGTCCGTGTTGCCCAGCGACAGCCCCAAAACATCATTGCTCTAGAGGAGATCTGCATGGAGGAATGGGCCAAAATACCAGCAATACTGTATGAAAACCCTGTGAAGACTTACAGAAAACGTTTGACCTCTGTTATTTCCAACAAAGGGTATATAAAAAAGTATTGAGATGAACTTTTGTTATTGACCAAATCCATATTTTCCACCAGAATTTACCAATAAATTCATTAAAAATCCTACAATGTGATTTTCTGGATTTTTTTTCTCATTTTGTCTCTCATAGTTGAAGTGTACCTATGGTGAAAATTACTGGCCTCTCTCATCTTTTTAAAATGGGAGAACTTGCACAATTGGTGTCTGACTTAATACTTTTTTTACCCCACTGTACATGCATATATGCATAACACCAAGTAGAACATCTACAATATATAATCCTTGAGGACTGCATGACTGTAACAAACTAATCAGGAAGCTGAGAATAGAAAGAGCCATTACTGGGAGTAGATATTTGGTATGGTCTATCCCCTTGATATGAAGACATAATTATCACTGAAACCAAAATAGCAACGGTTCCTGTGGACACAGAGCAGGGAAGAGAGAATGTGTGAACTGTGGAAACGGCAGGTGCAACAATTAAAGAAACCACACATGGATTATCAGTTTTATGTAGTTTCAATAGCATATAAAGAATTGGTGCCACTACACACCTAATCAACTATTTTTATGTCAAGCCTATTTGTAGATAATAGCCTACTTAACAATCTTATAGGGGTTGTTGTTTTTATCTATCATAATGCCTGACACATTTCTACTTGTTTAAATTTATTCCTGATTTTATTTATTTACATACTAGAACACCCAGAGAGTGATCTAATGTTACTGATGCACAACCTGCTGTTTTCTGAGGGATAGCTGACCAAGGTTCATCATACCATGTGACAAAGCTGGTATCATGCAAGAGACTGTCTTTAATGACTTGACAGTAGAAATATGAATCCTGATCTGTGCTCCAATACTGTTTTTAAATGTGGCCTTGTCAATTTGATCACCACCTAAATGTTTTCATTTAGCCAATAACTGTTACCCTATATAACCAAAAGTAGTTGAACACCTGACCATAACCCCCATATGTGGGTTTCTCCAACTGTTGCAAAAAAGTTGTAAGCATACAGATGTCTAGATTGTCTTTATATAATGTAGCATTACAATTTCTTTTCACTTGACCCAGGAGGCTTAACCCAAACCTGTTCCAGCATGACAATGCCCCAGTGTACAAAATGAGATCCATAAAAACATGGTTTGCAGGGTTGGTGTAAAAGACCTAGAGTAGCCTACACAAAGCCCTGACCTCAACACCTTTGGGAGGAAATTGGAATGTCAACTATGTACCAAGCCTCACATCAGTGCCTGACCTCACTAATGCTCTTGTGGCTCAAAGATCGCAAATGGCCACAACCATGCTACAAAATAGAAAGTCTTCACTGTGAGAGCTGTGAAGAAAAACGCAAAAACAATGGTCAGTGACATCACCAACAATCTCCACAGAGCAAGGGTGAAGGCATCACAATTAAACATTCGAAGAAGACTTTGAGGGTAGATATATACATACCATACAACAAGATGCAAGCCACTCAACAACAGTAAGAATAAGAAATTTGCAAAGAAATATAGAGAGGAACCACAAACATTCTGGAACCAAGATTAACCTCTATCATAGTGATGGAAAGGTCAAAGTGTGGAGAAAGGAAGGATCTGCTCATGATCCAAAACATACAAGCTCATCAGTGAAATATGGTGGAGGTAGTGTCATGGCTTGGGCTTGCATGGCTGCTTCTGGAACAGGTTCACTAATGTTTAGTAATGATGGATCTCGATGGCAGCAGCAGAATGAATTCAGAAGTTTACAGGAATATTTTGTCTGCCAATTCACAGAAATTCATCCAAGATTTCATGTAGCAAGACAATGATCCAAAAAACACACCACTAACTCAACAAAGGATTTTATCAGGAGGAAAGTGGAATGTTTTAGACTGGCCAAGTCACTCAGCCGACCTTAACCCAATTGAGCAGCATTTCACCTCCTGAAGGAGACTGAGTGGGGAAGCCCCCCGAAACAAACAATTGAAAGAGCCCCTGAGCATCACAAAAGAAGAAACCAAAAGTTTGATGTCAGTGAGTTAAAGACTTGATGCAGTTAATTTACTTAATCTAAACCCACGTGGACACAAAGAAATACTTTCAAATGACATCTGCTAGTTACATTATTGACATATTTAGACTGATTTATCTTGCACTGGATATCTTGACAAACACAATTACCACTGAAAACCCTATCTATAACTCATGTGTAACAGCAGGTTGGTGAAACTTTGCTTAGAACCAAGGGCGTAACCATGTTATGGACATTGGGGGGGTCCAAGCGCTAAACACCCCCCCGGCAGCCAAACTTCCAAAATTGGATACTGAAATTTTGTATATGTAGAACATAGGTTTAGGATGACAGTTACTGTTTGAAATCACGTGGTTTCTGAGTGATAGAAGCTCCACAGCATGGGGAAACTGATCAAATACATCACCGACCGAGCTGCTAAAATACATCACCGAACTTGTGTTGAGTCTGGGCCAAACCAAGTGTACAATTGGAGGTTGGCTGGGCATATTTTCCGCAACAAACGTGAATATATAAAAAAAAGAATATAAATAAATAAATAGATAAATAAAATAAATAGAATAGATGAAGAAAAGACAGATCCATTTGCAGGTAATTTAATGCGGAACATATAGAGAATATTTTCTCCTGTATATTGGGGGGGACAGATTGGTATTTCCTCAACATTGGGGGGGGGTCATGACCCCCCCAAAGAGTGCGTGGTTACGCCCATGCTTAGAACTGAGGTCAGAAGTCAACCGAGGTCATCCAAAAACATTTCAGTGTTGAGCACTAATTAAAAAACAAAAACAAACACCATAGTTTTAAACGTAAAGACTCACATTTGAATATGATGACCTACAATGCATCCGGAAAGTATTAACAGCACTTAACTTTTTCCACATCTTGTTATAGCCTTATTCCAAAATGGATTCAATTCATTATTTTCCTCAAAAATCTACAAACAATACCCCATAATGACAACATGAAAGAAGATTGTTTGAAATCTTTGCAAATTTATTAAAAATAAAAAGCAACAAGATAAAAAGCACATGTACATAAGTATTCACAGCCTTTGCTCAATACTTTGTTGAAGCACCTTTGACAGCAATTACAGCCTCAAGTCTTTTTGAGAATGATGCTTCAAGCTTGGCACACCTATTTTTGGGCAGTTTCTCCCATTCTTCTTTGCAGGACCTCTCAAGCTCCATCAGGTTGAATGGGGAGCGTCGGTGCACAGCCATTTTCAGATCTCTCCAGAGATGTTCAATCGGGTTCAAGTCTGGGCTCTGGCTGGGCCACTGAAGCACATTCACAGACTTGTCCTGTAGCCACTCCTTTGTTATCTTGGCTGTGTGCTTAGGTTTGTAGTCCTGTTAAAATATGAACCTTCACCCCAGTCTGAGGTCCAGAGTGCTCTGGAGCAGGTTTTCATCAAGGATGTCTCTGTACATTGCTGCATTCATCTTTCCCTCGATCCTGACTAGTCTCCCAGTTCCTGCTGCTGAAAAACATCCCTACAGCATGATGCTGCCACCACCATGCTTCACTGTAGGGATGGTATTGGCCAGGTGATGAGTGGTGCCTGGTTTCCCCCAGACATGACACTTGCCATTCAGGCCAAGGAGTTCAATTTTTTTTCAATCTTTGGTCTGGGAGTCCTTCAGGTGCCATTTGGTGAACTCCAGGTGGGCTGTCATGTGCCTTTTACTGAGGAGTGGCTTCCGTCTGGCCATTCTACCATTCAGGCCTGATTGATGGAGTTCTGCAGAGATGATTGTTCTTCTGGAAGGTTTCCTCTCTCCACAGAGACACACTGGAGCTCTGTCAGAGTGACCATCGAGTTTTTGGTCACCTCCCTGAATAAGGCCCTTCTCCCCGATCGCTCAGTTTGGCCGGGCGGCCAGCTCTAGTGAGACTCCTGCTGGTTCCAAACTTCTTCCCTGTACATATGATGGAGGCCACTGTGCTCATTGGGACCTTCAATGATGCAAAAATGTTTCTGTATCCTTCCCCAGATCTATGCCTTTATACAATCCTGTCTTGGAGGTCTACAGGCAATTCCTTGGACTTCATGGCTTGCTTTGTGCATTGGTAACTGTGGGACCTTATATAGACAGGTGTGTGCCTTTCCAAATCATGTCCAATCAACTGAATTTAGCACAGGTAGACTCCAATCAAGTTGTAGAAACATCTCAGGGAGGATCAGTGGAAACAGGATGCATCTGAGCTCAATTTTGAGTGTCATGGCAACGGCTGTGAATACTTTTATACATGTGCTTTTTTGTTTTTTATTTTGAATACATTTGCAAAGATTTCAAATAAACTTCTTTCATGTTGTCATTATGGGGTATTGCTTGTAGAATTTTTAGAAAAATAATTAAATTTAATCCATTTTGGAATAAGGCTGTAACATAACAAAATGTGGAAAACTTGAAGCACTGAATACTCTCCAGATGCACTGTATATTCCTGTCTATATCTTACGGTCTACATCAAGTAGAAGGTGCTTTTTTGAAGTAGGTGTACAGCAGGAGGGATCTATGTACATAAGTCACATGGCTGGCGCTTCCCAGAAAACTATTAAATGCAGAACACGGCTGTTCTAGGTAAATTATTTTATGTCTGGAATCACATCAAATTGTGACATGACTAAATCATTTAAAAATACGGGTAAACACAAACTGTTTTGGGATCTGTCTCGATTTTCAGACCACTGTTATCCTGGAAAGTCTATGCAGCTGATCTATAATAATATTTACAATTCCATAAAGTGTTTGACAAGCAAGTGGCATAAAAACATATCAGTAGATCGTACCAGCCTCAAACAGAAGGGGTGTGTGTGTGTGTGTGTGTGTGTGTGTGTGTGTGCTTACTCACATTTTGGCTGCGTCAGTGAAATTCTAGACTTGATGGTAGCACACATGCATGTCTTACCTTGCAAGCAATTTAACATAGCTCAGAAGAGCCTGGATGTGTCCCAAGATTTCCTAATGGATTCAGTTATTAAGACGGTCCTTATACAGGAATCAAAAGAGTAGGTATGTTTTAGAAAGGTTTGTTTGACTGGTTTCTGCTTGCGAACATTTTTGTGACAGAAAAGTATTATACAGATGTTTCCAAAGAAAGACCCAAAAGGCCTCCAGTTTGTAGTGTTGTTTCACAGATATAGAACAGATGCAATATTTTAATATCAATTCATTCCAATAATCACAGGGTACAAGGCAGGATTCGGCTCCCAGTACTGCCACAGCGCATAGCTCTGACTGCAATGCCTGCTAAAGATAGCGGTGTCACAGCTAGTCTAATCTGCCTCGTACACACGCTGTCCCTCAGTGTTTTCTGTTGTGCAGTCAAAATGGCTCAGCTGTCGTGTTTCCTTCAAAAATAGCCGCATTACAGGATTTGGAGAACAGCAGTGATGGCTAGGAGTCCCGGAGGTCAGGTAGTCACTGATGGCAAAAAGTTTTACAGCAGAGTACTAAACATAAGAAATTCATCATTCATCACTTCTGCGACTGTTACATGACTTGCACAGTGTGAATGCCCATACCTTCAAAATGTTAAGCAGCTTCAAGTGTCTACTGGACCCATCAGCAATAATCAGTGTCTTTTAAACTACAAAGCCAGTCGAGTAGTCTTAGAATGTTGCATTACAACTTGAATAACTTCTCTCCCAATTAGGAGTACAAGATCATATTAGAAAGATCAATAGTTAAAATGTATATTTTTCTAAACTTTTGCAGCCACCCAGTTCTAACTCTCCATATGTCAACAGCACCAACTCAAAATTTTGTCTGGATATTGAAAGTGAGTTGTCAGATAACTGACTTACAGCAACCATATCTCTCGTTTGAAGTTTTTGCAACTCGCCATGACGTTTGTTGTTTCTAAAATGTCTTACAGCACAACCATTCCAATATTTACAATAATGTTACTAAGAAAAGACAGCTGATTGGTTTTTTTTTTTTTGTTGCTCATAATGACAGCTTGGGGTTATTTCGACTAACCCCATTTAGCTTGGCAATGTAACGAGGAGTAAATGTACACCAGTAAATAAATGCCAGGGGATGGGTGGCCTTGGCAGGCTTAAAAGCGAGATCTCGCTATAGAAAGCAAACCTCTCTCACATCCCCGACAGCTGCTTGTGTGCTTCACAAGTACGCTAGAGATCCTAGAGGCTTTGACAGCTCAACGCTGCAAACCTGGAACACAGAAGCAAGTTCAATAAACAATTAAATATAGAAATGTTACTTTTAAAAAGACAATTTTTCAAATCCCTTGCTAATCAAAACCATATGACGAAACGTTTTATATGTTTTTTAGTTTTTAAAAGCATGGTTCATCAGATGGTCACATCTGGTTGTGTGAATTCTATTGTCTCACCCATTACACAGTAACAGGATTATGTCTAATTGGAACGTTTCCAATTCTAAAATGACCATTTTACGATAAATATACAGCAGTGGTAAATCAAGTCAACTGGATTTGACGACTTTATCTGAACAAGTCCAATGTTTGAAATGAAGATATGAAAACTGTCATTCTCTATTGATAAACCCATCAATCCATACATTTTCCTCGGGGCACGAGGCGGGGACACCATGGACAGGGTGCTAACCCACAGCAAGGCATAATGGCACACACACTACAGACAATTTGGAAATGCTAAAATCAGCCTACAACGCATGTCTTTGGGCTGGGGGAGGAAACCAGAGTACCTGGAGGAAACCCCCAAAGCACAGAGAGAACATACAACCCCCCCCCCCCACACACACACACACACACACAGAGTGGAGGTGGGCTTTGAAACTGCAATCCCGGAGGCGCGAGGCAAATGTGAACCATTAAACTGCCATATCCACCTACAGCTAAACCTCTGTGGCTAAATTGTCATTCCTTCATGATGAGATGTATCTTCTCAGTCTTTCTCAAGACCTCACATGTGGGAGAGTCAAGTTCGGCACCCTCATCCTGTTGCCCTCTTTTACACTTTTCTGTACAGTGACCTGTATGGATATTTCAAACTAAATGCAAGACCATTTTGGCAAAACACAGCAATCCCATTAAAATGAGAAAAAGGATCACTATTTTACATGGCTTATACAGAGCAGCTCCCAAGCATTTCAGCTTCTGGCACAGTGCGAGTGATAGTGGGTGCATTTAGTTTTAGTCATGCTCAATACAAGTGGCACATGAGGAAAGCTGAAGGTGATGCAGCTTTTAAGGTGAAAACTGCAGTGAATGTGCATCATAATCTGTCTAGACTCTGCTGCCTAATCACCCAAGGAAGTACTTGTGTCAAACCTGTAATGTAGGCCATGTTTTCAGAAGGGCATTATTCAGGGTTATTTAAAGGCACAGAGAAGTAGGTTGAGCGTCACATGTCAAACACTGAAAAAAGAAGACAAACAGAAAGAAACAAAAAGGTGCAACTCTGAGGCTACGCTTGATGCGTAACACTTGAAGGTGTGTCCATAGACCAAAACAAATGATAACGCTTTTCCGACTATAATCCATCCATCCATCCATCCATCTTCAAACGCTTACTCCTTTTCAGGGTCACGGGGGAACCTGGAGCCTATCCCAGGGAGCATCGGGCACAAGGCGGGGTACACCCTGGACAGGGTGCCAGTCCATCGCAGGGCACAATCACATACACACACACATTCATACACTACGGACACTGTAGACACGCCAATCAGCCTAAC
>JAFFST010050116.1:38797-52832 GCA_022414735.1 Noturus placidus | reverse complement strand
CCGGAGTACCCGGAGGAAACCCCCGACACACGGGGAGAACATGCAAACTCCGCACACACATGGCCCTGGCGGGACTTGAACCCCGGACCCTGGAGGTGTGAGGCGGACGTGCTAACCACTAAGACAAACGTGTTACTGTTGATACAAATTGGTTGCTACAGTGTAGGCTAAACAAAGAATATTTTTAATGGATGACTTGTAGCAAAATATTCCAGCCAATAGATGTCCAGTATAGGTGGGAACTCCTTTAATATTGTTAAAAAAAAAAGCATCTCAGGGGAATTCCTCAAGAAATCGGCTGAGAAAATGCCAAGAAAACATTTCTGGAAATTCTAGACAAAAGGGTGTCTACTTCGAAGATGCTAAAATGCTGAATTATTTTGGATTAAAAAATAAAAATAAATGAATAAATAAATAAATCACAACACAATTCCCTGTGTGTGTTATTCCACATTGTTAATGATTATTATTCTAAAATGGGGAGAAAAAAAAAAAGTGTGTCTAAAATTTTGACTAGTAGTGTGTGTGTGAGATATATATATATAAAATACACATACATACATACACACCCAGTATCTCAGTATCTCACATTTGTGCAAATATTTGATGATATCTTTTCATGTGACAACACTGAAGAAATAACACTTTGCTACAATGTGAAGTAGTGAGTGTACAGCTTGTGCAACAGTGTAAATTTGCCGTCCCCTCAAAATAACTCAACACACAGCCATTAATGTCTAAACCACTGGCAACAAAAGTGAGTACACCCCTAAGTGAAAATGTCCAAATTCATGTCAATATGTCAATGTCAAATATCAATATTTTGTGTGGCCACCTGACACTCAGCTGCGGCACAGTGGCCAAGACCATACAGCGGTTTAACATGACAGGTTCCACTCAGAACAGGCCTCGCCATGGTCGACCAAAGAAGTTGAGTGCACGTGCTCAGCATCATATCCAGAGGTAGTCTTTGGGAAATAGAAGTTAGTGTTGCCAGCATTGCTGCAGAGGTTGAACAGGTGGGGGGTCGGCCTGTCAGTGCTCAGACCATACGCCGCACACCGCATCAAATTGGTCTGCATGGCTGTCATCCCAGAAGGAAGATGACACAAGAAAGCCCACAGTTTGCTGAAGACAAGAAGACTAAGGACATGGATTACTGAAACCATGTCCTGTGGTCTGATAAGACCAAGATAAACTTATTTGGTTCAGATGGTGTCAAGCGTGTGTGGCGGCAACCAGGTGAGGAGTACAAAGTCAAGTGTGTCTTGCCTACAGTCAAGCATGGTGGTGGGAGTGTCATGGTCTGGGGCTGCATGAGTGCTGCCTGGGGAGTTAATGTTCATTGAGGGAACCATAAATGCCAACACGTACTGTGACATACTGAAGCAGAGTATGATCAATATGCAGTATTCCAGCATAATGACCCCAAACACACCTCCAAGACAAGCACTGCCTTGCTAAAGAAGCTGAGGGTGAAGGTGATGGACTGGCCAAGCATGTCTCCAGACCTAAACCCTATTGAGCATCTGTGGGGTTCCTCAAACGGAAGGTGGAGGAGCACAAGGTCTCTAACATCCACCAGCTCCGTGATGTCGTCATAGAGGAGTGGAAGAGGACTTCAATGGCAACCTGTGAAGCTCTGGTGAACTCCATGCCCAAGAGAGTTAAGGCAGTGCTGGAAAATAATGGTGGCCAAACAAAATATTGAAACTTTGGGCCTAATTTTGACATTTTCACTTAGGGGTGTACTAATAGTGTACTAATGGATGTGTGTAGAGGTATTTTGAGGGGACAGCAAATTTACACTGTTACACAAGCTGTACACTCACTACTTTACATTGCAGCAAAGCGTCATTTCTTCAGTGTTGTCACATGACAAGATATAATCAAATATTTACAAAAATGTGAGGGGTGTACTCACTTTTGTGAGATACTAATATAATATATATATATATATATATATATATGAGATTGAAATAAGCTTGGAGACAGGGAAATAAATTACCATGTTGTGTTCAAAGTGCATAGGCGGAGACGATCTTAAGTAATGTGTTACGTAGTCGGTCAAACATGAATCACTCGAGAACACTGCATGACTGTGCAACTTCATCGAACAAGGAAGTAGCACAAGCCTGGGATTCACCAGTTGAGAGTGAAACAGTCATCCTCACTCCTGTTGGTTTACAGGCTTAAAGAAATAAAATAAATAAAAGACAACCAAAGTGAAAAAGAATAAAAGAAGTGCAACCGAGGTTTATTGTTAAATATGCTCTGGGAACATTAACAAGCCATTGGAAAAGAAATTTCGAAACTCCACTGCAATAAAGTGCAAGTTTTCGGATAGCTATGACTGTACATTTGTTTCCGCTGCTTGTGAAGTGTGCGCCTAAGTACGAAAAGCCCTTGTTTTCCACAAACCTGGAAATCTAGAGTAAGAATTTATCCATGAACAATACCTTATTTAACCAATATTTTCAGGAATAAGAAAAATCAATTCTGCGAATCAGTGCTCTGAGGAGATCGGCATTGATTTAACACACTATGTTCTGTAAATGAAGAAAATTGATCCGTCTCTTTCTCTTAAAGTACAGCTTGCCCGAAATCAACTGGGTTCAGAAGACTACTAAAATACACCCCGGACTTATCCTCTGAATTCATAATTTTCTTTTTAAAAAACCCAAAACTAAGTTAACTTTTTTGCTGCAGGTTTGCAGTCAAGTTAAGGAAAACTGGAGAAAATGATGACACTAGTCAGGCAGTTAGAAAACAGTGGCACAGTCCAGGAACATGGAACAGTCGCAATATCATACGCTGTGCATAGGAGAAATAAAGCACTTATGGTCTTCACGTAACGTCAACCACGTCGTAAAGCTTCTGTATGCTTGAAGGGAGTAACAAACACATTCCATTCCGAAAACATTGACAAAAAAACAATAATGAAGTGAGGGCATAACCATGGGTTCAGAAGAGAGTAGCAATACAATAGTATTGTCCAGATGCCAGCAAGATTAAAACGAAATTAAATTAGACACACCCCAACACCTTTGCATAGTGACAAATACAAAGCAGCGGCAAACAGAAAAAAAACAGCAAGAAAAAAGTATTGTGTGGGAGAAAAACATCAGGCATCAGGCATGGCCACAGAAGAGAAATGATATATTCTCGGAAGTCTTCGATAGACTCCTTATCCTGTACAAACCGTACACGTGGAGAACGTGAAAGGGAGTTCGGTGCTCCGTGACACTTTTTAAAAACTGATCTGGAAAGTACCCTAGTCATTATCTGTGCAGTAGCACAAAAGCCTCAAGCTTCTCTGGAATATTTCCTGTATACGTAAGATTATGCTTGATGATGGTGCGAGCGGCCAAACACTGCAGCGTGGTGTGATTTATGGGCTGAATCAGGTTCTTGGCCATCTCCTTCTCATCTAACAGGTCACATGCAGTCTGCCTGAAGGAGTTGGTGCTGTCGAAGTGTGTGCCACCTGCGATAAGCAGCTTCATGATGTCAGGGTGATTGTTGGAGGCTGCTACGTGCAGAGGGCTGTTGTTATCTTCGTCGCGACAGTTCACGTCGGCACCACACTCCAGAAGGATGGAGGTCACCTGGAACGAGGGGAACTTGCAGACGGGGTAGCGGCCGACACACGTCGTGTTCCGGTCCACGGCCAGGTGAAGGGGGCTGAAGCCGTTTTTCCCGCACGGCTGCAGCTTGAGGAACTTGTAAATGGTTTCTTTCTTGAAATGGTCCTGCTCGACCGTGCACTGGACTTTCTCCAGCAAGCAGATGAGGTGCAGTATGATGGCGAGCGCCTTGCTGAGCTGAGCCGGGTCGGGCACGGGCTGCCGCAGCTTCATGGCACGCTCAATCTCCAGCACGCTTTTGCTAAGGATGCCCATGAGGTCGTCAAAAGACACAGAGGTCCCCAGGAGGCCTTTAGCACGGTCCTGCAGCATGAAAGAAAAAAGCTCAGCAAAAGAGAGCAAGCTGCTGGCAGTCATAGGACTAAGTGGGTCCAAGTTATTCTGTTGCATGTCCAGGGCATACTTCCAAAGGTTGATGCACCGTTCAAAATTCCCAGAATCAGCGTACACCGCTCCTCGATACCGAATATAGTAGGACGTGTCTGGATGCGACGGGCCCAGGATGCGTTCTCTAATAAGGAGAGCCTGCATTCGCATCTCGTCCGGGTCTGAGATCAAACTGTCCAGCTCTTCCATGCTCCCGGCCTCTTTCGCGTAGTCGTACGCCATTACAAGTTCTTTAGTTTCACCCTTAAAGAGGATGTTGCTGCAGTCACTGTACCGCATCTCCATGGCTCTCTTCCAGTACTTTAAAGCTCCCAAAAGATCCCTCTTTTTGTCCACAAAAGTAGCACCCAATAATTCTAAACTATTAATTCGTTCCATTTTGCTTGTTTGTGGGTGTTGCGTGAGGAAGTCTACTATGTTCGTGTGCCCAGTGACACTGGCTGAGAGCAACGGAGTCATTCCATAGCCGTCCTTTTCCATCGTGGCGCCGTACTTCAGAAGCATTTTCATTATCTCCAGACTTCCTGATTCGGCACAGTCATGCAAGGCCGTGTTACCTACAGAATGCAGAGAAGTTAGCGGTTAAATGAGACCTCGTTTACATACCTCACTACTGAAAGTTATACACAACTGATTCAGATTCAGCACTACAACCGCAGAAAAGAGATATAAAAAATAAAAAAATAAGCACTAAAGAAAGAACATACTTCTGAAACCTGACAGATTATTTCATGTAAAAAGCAAAAGCTTTTGTCATTTCGTACCTTTCACGCTTTTCCTATTCACGTCAGCGCCTCTCTCCAGCAGATACTGCGCGATCTCTTTGTGGCCCTTATAACAAGAAATCATGAGGCACGTGTGGCCGTGCCGATTGGCCACTTCCAAGTCAGCTTTGTGTTCCACCAGATACCTGACTATGTCGAGGTGGCCGTCGAAGCAAGCGGCTCTCAGAGGGGTCGAATTGGTGAGCGTGGTGTTGTTCACAGAAGCACCATGGCCTAAGAGCGACTGCACTACCTTCAGGTGTCCGGCCGCCGAAGCGGCCCACAGCGGAGGGGCACCTTCGATGGTCTCGCCGTCGAAGTTGACGGACCCGCCGACTTCTACGGGTGCGCAGCAGCACTCCAGAAGATACTCGACCAAATCTAGGTGCCCATAGCGCGCCGCCATCAACAGCGGCGTCGCTCCGTTTGTTTTCTCGGACATCAGTTTTGTCACCTCATGGTCGGTTTTGTTCTCCAAAAGCTTCTGGAGCAGCTTGAGCTTGCCGTCTCGGGCTGCATTGAATACAGCGGTTTTTAAATCCATCGCATTTGCTTGCTTTCCTTCAGCCTATATGAACAAAACACCACACTGAGATTAGACACATCTGAAGCGTTATACATGATATTATAGACAAGCAAACCAAGTAGAAAAAAAAAATCAACAGTGCTTGGATATATCGAGCTACACACATGGTGTAAAGTTTATGTACATGTCATAGGACATCAAGTCCTTCATCACTGAATCCCAGAAAAACCAGCTAGGTTCTAGTTCTGACCGCCGATAGCTCTGTGTTATACTAGCTAGCCAGGTAACGTTCATTTTATTATTATTAATGGAGATAACTAGCAGTATTGTCGTGGACATCTTGTAAAAACTACCCATTAGGACTAAATAAAACGCGGACTGATAGTAACTGGGTTGTTTAGTCAACCTCGCTAGCTAGTTATGTCAGTCAGAAAAAGGCCAAACTCCAGAAACGCTTACTACATTCGTCACAATGCCCAGAAATAAGTTTTGTTTCGATAACTATAATTCCGACAAGCTTATACGTGTACCCATCCTCTATCTCTAGCTAGTAAACATGAGCCTGCGAAGCAAAGCCAATAGTGGCCGACTTCTACCGTGTTCTTCGTCGCTTCTCTGGATATCAGTCGAAGCCACAGATCCAGTGCTTGGTGTCACCTCAGTTGACGACCAGAACCATGACAGCACGGCAGACGCTCAAATCCACTAGCGTTAGTGGATTTCTCATCATAACTCCTGGTTTTTCTGAATATACACAACTTATTTTAAGGTAAATCAAAGCCGTTGTGCTGGAATCCGACCGCAGCTCGCCACCCCCTCGTCGCTCACAGCTCACCTAGCTTAGCTTAGCTTAGCTTAGCGCCAATGTTAGACGATACCGTACAACAGTTGTGTTTGTGTGTGTGTGTGTGTGTTTTTTCTATAATAAAGTCTTCCCCCAAGAAATAAACACAATCCCGCGACTCTTCTCAGCGTCTGTTTGTTTCCTCGTATGATACTTTCTGTTCCTCACGACGAATAAGGAAGTGTACGGCAGCGGCTGTTCTCGCCACTCGGCCGCTTCCCGTTGAAGTCCCATTACTCCAGCCCCTTTCATGATTGGCGTTAAAGCTAGCCAATCAGAAACGGCGCGACGCAGAACCGAACGTAAACAGTACATTTCTGTAGTCACGACGTTGAAGCGCTGAAGAAGTTCCACACGACGACGAGATTTTCACTAGTCATGGTCTTAAAACATTGACCACAGAAGCGTATGGTCGTAACAGTTTTTTTTTTTTTTAAGTATATTTAGATGTTTACAGTTGATGTATTACTGTGATAATGATATACACACAGCTTGTTATATTTATAGATAATTAAAATGGTATAAATACATATTTATAATAAATATAAGTAACATTTATAATAAATAAATCCTGTATTATTGTGAGACTGCTTATAGTGAGAAACAGTTTTACCTACATTTGCACGCACTCCCCCCTGGTGGCAATACAGTAGTACAGCGAGTGTATTCACACAGCATCCATCCATGTTTTACAACGCTTATCGTTCAGGATCACGGGTAACCTGGAGCCTATCCCATGGAGCACAAGACGGAGTACATCCTGGACAGGGTGCCAAACCATCGTAGGACACAATCATACTCCCATTCACACACTACGGACATTTTGGACTGCTAATCAGCCTACAATGCATGTCTTTGGAGTGGGGGAGGAAACCATAGTACCTGGAGGAAACCCTTGAGAACATGCAAATTGACCACCAGGAGGATAAACACCTCCTCGACGGACCAGAAGGCCACCCTGGTGTTCAGGTCCTCTGCTCTGCTGCGTCCCTGTGCCTCCCGCAGCCGGAAATGGGTCTGGTAATCGATCACAGACTTCAGGGCTTCGTGGATCGAGACGCATGCAGATTCCAGCTGACAGAGATCAAATATGACCACGAGTCAGAAATGTTCACATGAAACAACGCAACTGGTTTCAGTGACTTATGTTACATAGAAGGGCTTTTCACACAAGTGTTAAAAAATAAATAAATAAATAAAAACCTAACCCTGGGTTGTTCGTTCTAAACCCCGGGTAAACAGAATCCGGGGTTATTCTTGTTTCATACTGCTCATGCTTTACCCGGGGTTAACAATTAATCCTGGCTATTAATAATCTGTTTCACATTAACCCTTGGTTAATGCTCTTATTTGCATACTTGCAGTGTGAACAACCACGACTGGATAAATACAGCGCACAGCCGGTTTAAATAACGGCTTGTTTTAACATACTAGCATCATGCTAAAACATGCTAGCATCATGCTAAAATATGTTAAACCATGCTAGCATCATACTAAATCATGCTAGAATGAAGCTAAAACATGCAAGTATGATGCTAACACATGCTAGCACGATGCCAAAACCTGATAGCATCATTCTAAAACATGCTAGCCTGATGCTAAAATATGCTAGCATGATGCTAAAACATGCTCTCATGGTGCTAAAACAGGCTAATCCATGCTAGCATGATGCTCATGAAATACTAAATAAATGCTTAATATATTAAAAACGAAAACAGCACAAACGGAAATTTTTTACAGCACAAACCAGCACAAACAAAGCACAAACAAATGAGACTATTCCGGGTTAATTTGCAACATGTGTAATTTTGGTGACATCATCACACCATAAGTAAATGCTTAATATATTAAAAATGAAAGCAGCACATACAAAATTTTTTACAGCACAAACCAGCGCAAACGTAGCACAAACGAATGAGACTATTTCGGATTAATTTGGAGCATGGGAGGGGGGGGGGCTGAGTGACCTCAGGATGACCTATAAATAATCTGTTAATATCTCCTGAACGAAAGCAACACAAATGAATAATTTTACAGCACAAACCAGCACAAACGGAGTACAAACAAATGAGACTATTCTGCTGACGTTTTGTCTTGGGGGGGCAACTTCACACAGGTTCAAACATGCTAACATCATGCTAAACCCTCTAGCAACCTATCAGTCTGGCTCTCAAAAGTATTGGCACTCTTTGCTATTGGCTACTTTTAAAGTATTGGCACTTGATCCGAATTTTGCCATGGTAAGCACCATTCACATTTTCTTCAGGAAACGTACTGTTCTAGTTAGTGGTGCTTGAAAAGCACTACTATTATTATTGTGCATACTTATTATTAGTGGTGCTTGTAAAGCACTACTATTGTTCTTGTGCATATTTATTATTATAATTAGTGGTGCTTGAAAAGCACTACTATTGTTATTCGGCATACTTATTATAAGTATTATTAGTGGTGCTTGATACGCACTACTATTGTTCTTGTGCATACTTATTATAATTAGTGGTGCTTGAAAAGCACTACCATTGTTATTGTGCATACCTCTTATAATTATAATTATTATTACTGGTGCTTGAAAAGCACTACTATTGTTATTCGGCATACTTACTATTATTATTATTATTATTATTATTGTTATTAGTGGTGCTCTCATTTAGAAGTCGCTTTGGATAAAAGCAATATGTAAATGTATAATAATTAGTTGTGGTTGAAAAGCACTACTATTGTTCTTGTGCATACTTATTATGCAGTGGTGGCTTAGCAGTTAAGGCTCTTAACCCTCTCTGCTCCAAAGGCACCATATCATGGCTGAACTTGCACTCTGACCCTAGCTTCCTGACAGGCAAAGAAAAGAATTTCACTGTGCTCTACTGTATATGTGACCAATAAAGACTAATTTATTATTACTTATTTATTATTCATGCAGGTTGGATTTCCTCATTAAATTGTACTACATAAAAAAAAAAAACAAAGAGTTTATCTTATAATAAACTCTGACACAGTTCTCATGAATTTGTGGATCAGAATGTTGATTTAGTTCAATCTTGTAAGAACCCTGGAGTGTACCTAGACAACAAACCAGAATGGAGTGGGTAAATTGAGGCTACACAGTGGAAGGGTCAGAGCAAACTGTACTTTATGTGGAGACTTAGGCTCTTCAATGTTTGCTCAATGTAGATTATTCAAATAGTGTATTGAATATAATTAATGAACTTAAATGTATGTGTTTGCAGTATTTGCATGTGAATAATCTTGACTAACTCGCATGCTAGCAATCTGTAGTGCCAGGGGTTAGTTAACATTATTCTGATTTAAAAAACAAAAGGTGAAGCCAGAAACTTGTGTCGATTTGATTAGCTAGTGTCTTCTCAACTGCCAGCAAGAGCTCATACAGATGCATACATACAGACTTAGATGAAACATCAGTATCGGATTGGTTGAAACAACCCGTGTCACATTACACTGTACAGAAACATTCTTGTAATGTAGGTGATTGCACTGATTTTGTTAATAGGGTAATTTTTTTTATTTTTAAAATGTTTTACTAGTTATTGCAAAATCCATAAAAGTGTGTAGTTCTTTGCAGTAAAAAAAACCCCCAAAATTGATAGACAAGTAATTTAGAGACTTAGAAAGATAGATGTGGTTTAGTTTTGAAGAAGAAAGACAGCTCTTCAAAAATAGGCATGCAAATTACAAATCATGCTTGATCAGTATTTGACCCTTGTTAAAAAGTCAAGCACTGCCATACACACAAAAAAAATAAAATAAAAGAAAGAAAATTTGTAGCATCGAGCAGCCAGTAAAAAGGAGTAATACATTACATCATCTAAAAAACAACAACACAGAACTGTGATATAATGTAGCAGAATTTAAAGGGGAAAAAATGTTTTGATGGATAATTGGGTTGACAAATAAAAAATGCCAGTAAGTGAAGTTCAGTTTATTTTTCTGTATAAGAAAACAAAAGGAGATCAACACAAAAATGAAGGTAGAAGTAAAAGGGAAAACAAGCTCAAAGAATATTCTATTTCATAACAACACTTTCACCATCAGTTTTCGGTATACCAAGACCATTTCAAGGAAGGTAAAGATGCTATTTAAAAACCGTAATACATTAATAATAATCAAACTGTGATAATAGTAATGAAAACAATAGCAAGTAGTAGTTATAACAAGTGATGTGTTAATGGAAACCAAGAAAAAAAATTAAATCAGTCAAAATACAGTCAAAGTCCTACCTGGACTTGCTCAAAATGTCAAGGTGTGGGAAATCCATTACAAAACTCTCTCTCAAAATGCTTTTTGGTTTGTTTGTTTGTTTGTTTTTTAGACAGAAAGCAAGAGAAAGATGAATAACTTTGGAATACCATTTTCATAACAGAGTTCCTTTTAAAAAGTTACCTTTTAGTTTTGCGTCTTGTTAAACTATTAATAGTAACATTGTCACGCCTTGGCCAGCAGATAGCGCCACACTACGAACTTTGCCCAGTCATGTGACCCCCTTCTGTTGATTCATCCATCCATCCATCCATCTTCAACCGCTTACTCCTTTTTCAGGGTCACGGGGAACCTGGAGCCTATCCCAGGAGGCATCAGGCACAAGGCGGGGTACACCCTGGACAGGGTGCCAGGCCATCGCAGGGCACAATCACATACACACTCACATTCATTCACTTTAGACATGCCAATGCATGTCTTTGGACTGGGGGAGGAAACCGGAGTACCCGGAGGAAACCCCCGACGCACGGGGAGAACATGCAAACTCCGCACACACATGGCCCCGACGGGACTCGAACCCTGGACCCTGGAGGTGTGAGGCGAATGTGCTAACCACTAAGCCACCGTGCGCCCCCTGTTGATTCATGCCGGAAGTATTCCTGAGTTTACCCAGGTGTTTATGTTTAGCCCTCGTTAGGCTACCTATTTAAGTCCGTGGGTCTCTGCGCAAGGGACGCGTTATTGTTTGTTTGTTTGTTTCCTAGTTACGTTGGGATGTTAGTTTGGAAATAGCGCTTAGTTTCATGCCTGTGTTTTGCCATGATCATCGTTTAATTGTTTTCTTGTTAGCAACCACATTTTCATGTGTACCTGTGTTTTGGTTTATGTTTTGTTTATTTAATAATAAAGCACTTCTCCATCAATTACTTCCAACCTCCTCCCCCTTTGTGACAGAATAACCCGCCCAACAATGGAAGTAGCGGAGAAGCCCGGATCCTTGGAGCCTTGGGATCTTGACCGTATGCACGTAGCATTAGCGCAGGTACAGGGGCTGGCATCGCAGCTCAACTGGATGGAGCAAGCCGGGCTAGGCGCCTCAAGGCTATTTTCAGTGCTCCTGGATCATTCTATCCAGTTATGGAAGGAACTCGAGTGCCAGATGGCAAGATATCAACAGCGGCTGCAGGTCCAGCCGGAGAATCCCCCATGACCGGTGGACCACGGTACGCAGCCCATGCCTGAAAGCCCGGTTTCACCCGTGCCCACGCCTGAAAGCCCGGTTTCACCCGTGCCCACGCCTGAAAGCCCGGTTTCACCCGTGCCCACACCTGAAAGTCCGGTTTCATCAGTGCCCACATCCAAGCCCGGGAGCCAAGTTTTGTCTTCGCCCAAGCCCGGGAGCCAAGTTTTGTCCACGCCCAAGCCCGGGAGCCAAGTTACGTTCACGTCCAAGAGCCAAGTTACGTTCACGTCCAAGAGCCAAGTTATGTCCAAGAGCCAAGTTACATCCAAGAGCCTAACTTTAAAATGTCTAACTTTATAATAGAAAATATGAAACCCCCCGCCCAAAACATTTTTAGATATTAATATGTATTCATATGCAAGCATAAAAAATAATATTAAGAACAAAATTGATAGGGGAAACAGTATTCAGACACTATATTAAAAATACGTATGTAAAGGTCACAGAAAAAAAAAATCAGGTTCTAGATATAATGTGGCAATAATTGCACTATGTTTTATTATAAAATGCTACCATTTATTGGGAAGATTGCTTAACACCTCAAGTAGCAATCATGGTGAAGGAACTTCCTAATGTTATCAGAGACAACATTATTCAATACCCAAATAGAAAAGTCTACACAGCCCTAGCAAAGACCCTAAACATCCCTGTCAGTACAACTGGTTTGATAATATCCACGGGGAATTTTCATGGAATTACTACTAATCATCCCTGGACAGGTGCACCATAAGCAAGCTTTCACAATGCACGCTCACTAACGATAAAGGGGGTAAGTCAAGAAAAGATTTGCAGGACGACCCGATTGCAGCTGGAACAACAGTTACACAGATGTATCAAAATCTCTCTGCTCCTGAACCTCACATAAAACTCCACTGCTTTAAAAAAACAACAACAAAAAAATCAGGTCCCAGAGATGAGTGTCTAATAGCATTTAGACTATATGCAACTCGTTTGGAATGATATTTTTTAGTCCGATGAAACAAAAATAAAACTGGCAATAATTCATCATGTTTGGATAAAGAAAGGTTTCGTCAAGATTCCTGTATGATACCAACACCATACCCACAATGAAGTATGGAGGGCGGAGCATCATGATATGGGGATGCCTCACTGCAAATGGTACTGGGGCATTACACGTCATTATAGGAGATCTGAGGAGAAGATGGATGTTTCAATAAGACAACAATCCCAAACATACAGCCAAAATGACTCAAGGCGGTATTGCATGGCAGTTCTCCTAACCTGAATCCCATCAAAAATTGACAAAGATTTATGTTGAACAGTGCGAATTCATCAGCGGGACCCTTGTAACCTCGGGGAATTGAAGATGATTTGCCAAGAAGAATGGGTCAAAATTGAACCACGATGCTGCAAAAAGCTCATTACATGTTAAAGGAGATAATTGTCAATAACAGCTTTACAAGAACTACTAATTTTACTAATGTTGGTAATCTGTGGTATCCAAACCACCCCTTTTATTTTGTTTAAAACATGTCTTGTGCAAGTAATTGTCATAAATGGAGTTACAACTGAAGTTGAAGTGATGATAGGGTGTTGGGTGAGACCAGTAATTAATTCCATTATGTTTCTGAGTCGCCGAAAAATATGTAAGTGGTGGGAAGTGGCAGAGCGCATATGTAGAGAGAGAAAGTGAAAGATGCAAACTGAAGTGGTAAGAAGGCAGGTTTGGGGAAGAAATCAGACAGCAGGAAACAGAAAATTCTCAATTTCATTCATTGCCTTTGAGTCATTAGTGGACATAGCCTAGTAAAGACAGAGGGAAGTTGAAAGAAAGGAAACAAACAGAGGTGAAGATGTTGGACAAAGGAGGCAGAATATGTTTTTAAAAAATGAAAGCTTCAGTGTCAGCGTTAAATACTCAAAGAGCCAAACACCATGAGTCAATAGGGAAGAACTGATGAAAATGCAAAGAATGGCTGGGTAATAAATCAGGGGAAAAAAGTTGAACACTATGGGAAAAATAAAAAAACATGTAAAACACCCTGAACTGAACTGCAAGCTGTGTCAGAAAGAGGAAGAATATAGGTAAGCATGAAAAACAAACAAGAGAAAGAAATCAACATTTTTTTTTAAATGGACGATGGAGGAACATTAACAGTTTAAAAATAAATAAATAAATAACTGGAAACCTCATATCTACTTAAACATATTTTGCCTATCTCCGAAACGTTGTGATGGAATGGCTCCTACACCTATCTCGGAGGCATCCACCTCCACAATGAATGGTCTGGATGTTTAATGATGGGAGCAGTCATGAAGGCTTTCTTGAGTTGATCGAGTGTGGTTTGGGCAGCGGGGTTCCAGGGGAGGCATTTGGGTCTTTCCTTTAACAATGACGTCAGTGGATTTCCCTGGGGTACAAATGGTTTGCAACACAGCATTATTTAT
>JAFFST010050116.1:3363-14859 GCA_022414735.1 Noturus placidus | reverse complement strand
AGATCATCTCAAGCTCAATCAGATTGGACAGGGAGTGTCTGTGAAGTGCCAACTTCAGTGATGTCTTAGCTCTATGGTCACTATTGTAATGAAAGATGAATATTTGACCCAGTTTGAGGTTGTGTGTACTCTGAAAGAGGCTGTCTTCAAGGACTGCTCTGTATTTGTCAGAATTCATCCTTGCCACCATGATTCACTGTAGGGATGGTATTAGCCAGTTGATGAGCAGTGTCGGGTTTTTATTTTAAAAATTATTTTAGATGTAGTGCTTGGAGATTGGTCTAAAGAGTTACATTTTTGTACTTTTATTCAGGAGTAACTTCTGGTTAATCATTCTACCATAAACTTCCTTCTACTTAATTCTGACAAGAGAGAAATAGGCATACTAGGTCCAAGTAGATAATATTGCTAGAGTAGGATAGCCTTCTTTCATCTCAGAAATATGCATAAGAAATATAATATAATGCCACAACACAATGCAGAACAGCTAGTTCATGCTTTTATTACCTCTTGGTTGGATTATTGTTATGTCTTGCTGTCTGAATGTAGTGAAGGCAGTAGCAGGGGCAAGAGCTTTCCCTTACAAAGCCCCACAGTTATGGAACAGCCTTCCAATTAGTGTTTGGTATCATTGTTTATAACTAGGCTGAGTATTGTGTTGAATGGGATATTTGGAGACTGTCATGCTGTCACGTGTTCAATCAGGTTTGTTGATGATGGAGTGACTGGCCACTTTATGTCCCAGGGCTCTCTCGTGTCTCTGTTACCTTCTGGCTCTGCCTTTTAGTTATGCTATGATAACTAGTTTTGATAACTAGAGTACCTGCCGGCACTCTACACGCAATGTACAATTTCTTTTACTATTACAAGACAATAAGCATACCTTATTCTCTCTCTCTCTCTCTCTCTCTCTCTCTCTCTCTCTTTCTTTCTTTCTCTTTCTGTCAAGCTACACATGCTACACATAAGCACTTTTTGACATTTGATTGCAGAGGTCTGAGATGCACTGTGGATTGTGGGACCTTATATACACAGGTGTGTGCCTTTCTAAGCCATGTCCAATCAAGTGAAATTGCCACGGGTGGACTCCAATCAAGTTCTAGAAACCTCTCAAGAGAATCAAAGTAAACAGGATGCACCTGCGCTCAATTTGTTTTAATAATAAAAAAAATCATCCTTAAAACATATTTTCACTTCATCATTAAGGATATTTGTTAGCAAATTATAGATTAACGGCCAAAAAGGTTTTTTTTTTTTTATAGTAAAAAAGTATATTAATAATATAAAAGTATACACAATTTCCTGTTCCTAGTCACCCAGGTGTACAATTTTTTTTTGATATCAGTGGGAATATGCTTCAAATATATTTTTCTCGTGAATTCATACGGGTGCCAATAATTGTTGCAGACCTATATTTCACGAAGATTTTCTCTCTTAAACCTGTGTTTTGTTTGCAATTGTTTGATTTCCATAAGAGCAGAGTATTTTTGTGATTTTTTTAAACAAAAGATTTTCTACCAAATCTTTATTTTATTTTATTGTGATTTTTGCCCATTCTTCTAAACATATCGTCTTTAAATCTTGTTCAATTGGATTCAACTCAGGTGATTGACTGGGCCCTTTCTAACGTCTTGATTTTTTTTCTCTAAACCCATTTGGGAGTTTCCTTTGCTGTATGCTTTGGATTGTTTTCCTGCTGGAAGGTCCACCCATGTCTTGTATTCATCATCCTGGTGGATGGCAGCAGATTCTTCTCAAGAATCTCTCAGTAAAGGACTCCATTTATCGTTCCTACAATTATATAAAGTCTGCCAGTACCATGCGATGAAAAACAGCCCCACACCATAATGCCTCCACCTCCAAACTTTACTGTTGGTATAGTGTTTTTAGGGTGATGTGCAGTGCCATTTCTCCTCCAAACATGGTGTGTAGTATGACTACAGACTACAGAGACTACAGAGACTACACTCTCCCAGTATTTCACAGGCTTGTCCAAACGAGTTGTAACAAACTTTAAACGTGTTTTGACATACCTTATCTTTAGTAACGGAGTCTGCGGGGTGAGCGTGCATAGAGGCCATGGCTGTGGAGTGCATTACCTATTGTTTTCTCTGTGACAATGGTATTTGCTGCCCCCATGTGTTTCTGGAGCTCTTTTTGAGTGATTCTTGGCTCTTGGGCTACTCTTCTGACTATTCTTCTGACTCCCTGGTCAGAAATCTTGTGAAGAGCTCCTGTGCATGGATGAAGTGGATGATGAAGTGATGTTCCTTTCACTTGCGGATATTGGTCCCAATGGTGCTTACTGGAAGATTCAAAAGATTTGAAATACGTCTGCATCCGATTCCATCAATATGTTTTGCAACAATAAGGGTGCGAAGGTCTTAGGGAGAGCTCTTTGCTTTTACCCATCATGAGATATTTTATGTGTGACACCTTGGTAATCAAAAGCCTTTTTATAGACCATCAATTTACTAACCCAGCTTAAATTAATTTGCACAGATAGGAGGTATAATTACTTACGGATTTGAGCTGGATTCTTGCCTTAACTTGGAGAACTGCTTTTTCTTAGTGTGTTCAATACTTTTTCCTGAGTCATTCCACTTTATTACACATAACTTTATTTATGGAATTTAATGTTGTGAATTTGTTATATTTCCAGATTTCTTGAGTTAGTTATGATGTCTGGTGGAAATTTCATGTGAATAATTAACCCTAACCCTCATTGGAAATGTATTTACAGAATTTTTTTTGATGCGTCTAATACTTATTTCACTTACTGTATACACATACAGTACACAGAAACTTTACAAGAGACATAGTAATCCCATGCACAATTCACTTTACATTGTTCATACTGCTGTTAAGTACTGTTTACTTTTTTGAGAATTTTAATGTAAATCAATTTGGGTTTCTGTAGTGTTCAGTATATTGTTTATAGTATAGTTTGTTTAGTGGACAGTCTATTGTCTGCATTTGTTGTATGGATTAACTTTGCATTGTCTGTCACTGTACTGATCTTATCTTTGCATGTTTATGTTTTTTGTTTCATTGTCTCAGGATAGCACTGTGATTCTGGGGGAACTATATTACTTTCCCAACATTACAGTGGTCTGTCATGAGAGGAATGACAATAAAGCCTACTTGAACTTGGACTTGAAATCCTTAATTCGGATATGTCATTTTATTCCCTTTCCTCGAAACTGTGTAATACATTATTTTCTGATGAATTGATATTTCAGTACCGACTCTTTAAAAAGACCTTTTATTCTCATTTTCATATATACCCATTCAACTCATTTGTCATCTCTGAAAGATAAATGTGCTTTGGGAATTTACAGCCACAAAATATATTTGTAAAATTATTAAGTATTGTGTTAAAAGATTAGTAACTACAATACTCCTCTGCCTATCATACATATGAACCAAAATGTAAAATAATTGTTTGTGAAAATTAAATGAACTAAAAAGATAGTGATACTGACTCCAAAACAAGATATTCGCACCAATAAATTTCTTATACAAGACAGACAAAAATGATTGGAAAATATTTTACAGAAATATTATTTAATGTTGTACAGTTAGAGCAAAACTTTTTCTTCATCCTAATATGTGGCTGGTGGAATATGCAGTGCTGCTAGAAACCTGCTGTTCAAACAATTGAAACCTATAAATTCCTCAACTGTATAATTATTAATAAAATAAAATATAAACATGTATCATTCACTGTGGTAACTACTATAAATTCTTACTCTACTTTTACCTGCAAGTTCACTGTTATGTAAGACTTAATTTTAATTTTAAATAAGACACTTAGACTTAAAATACTAAACACACTTACTACCATTTTTTCCTCCTAACATCAAATGTTCCACATGTAATGACAATGAAATGTATAAAAAAATAAACTCATGCAAAATACATGCAAATCTTTAGACTACTTAAGGGGTTAATCTTACAATGTTGAAGTCATAAACCATGCCAGTTTACATTGAAATTAACACATCAATAAAAGAAAGTGCTCCATTTAACATAAAGGTATTATAAATCTATGAACAGCTTTTTAGGTAATGACTTTTTTTGTGACCACAATGCAGAAAAATGTAAATATCTTTTTTGCATAAATTACATGTTTAGGCAAAACAATTTCAGGCCTCGTAACAGTACAAATGTATGATTATACAGGTCATAGACGCTTAGGAATGCTGTTGGGAAGGAGTTTTCTCAAACCTAGTGAACAAATAACAGATTGCTGAGGCACTCCAATCACAGTCTGCTATTCAGACCCCTTAGAATTTTGCAACATTTGCCAAGCTTACACTGAGTTATAACAAAACCTCTTGAATTACAGAGTTCCTGTTCCAAACATCCTTTGCAAATTTACCGTAAAGTATATAATCATTATTTTTGTATTACAAAAAAAAAAATAATGATGTCACCTTTGCTGTTTTAATTATGCCTGAATTTGTTAAGTTGTCTTCCCCATTCAGTTATTTTCTTGCGAGACTGTAGTTTCCTGCGAAAGAAAAGAAGAAAAGTCTAAGTCGACAAAATAAGGTCACTTTCTGTTAAAATCACCATGGTTAAAACGTGTGAAAAAACAAGTAGTGGTGACGTAAGCAGTGTTTTCCTCCCCTCTCATCACTATCTTATCACAGGAGTGATGTTGCAATGTGCTTGGCCAGACAGGAGTTTGGTCAAGGTGAACTTATGTAACTCTTGAATAGAAGATAAGTCCACAGTATTTGCCAAAGCTGAAACAGATGCCCTGTAGGTTTTTAAAAGTCTTTCAGCTCAACTCTTTAGTTCATTAAGCTTTCTCCACTGGTAAGGAAAGAAATATATTGTTGGGGATTACAAAACTCTATACAAATAGAAATAAAAACATTTAATGACCACTGGATGCATAAGTAGATCATTTTTATGAGTTGATAAATCAATCCAGTTGTATTAGCCATATAAATAAACAATAACACATCCACAAACTTCAATCAGGGCTGAATTGCTTTATCTAATTCCTCTGTAAAATGTACACGTTGTCAGACTTCCTGGCACTGATAGCACCCATTTGTTTACTTTTATTGCTTAATAACAAATTGGATTGGATTCTGTACCCATCCTACACTCTGTACAAAGTGCTATCGCTTTCTTAAACCCCTCTGAAAACAGGAAAGCAGTCCAGAACAGTCCTGTAATTACAGCACTGCAGAGTTTAGCATTCTACCTCATTGAACTCGTTATGATTACTAAGGCTTTAATTGTATGATTTTGGCTTGTTCGAAGAGGGATAAAACATAAACTTGTGTAATATTGGTCATTAGGTTCTAAAATCTGATTGGCTGAACCACGTGTGTAGACATTGTAACATCCTTGATATATGCATATCTGTGAGGGCACCAAAATGATAAAATTCTGTATTAATGCACCGGGTTTTAAAATAATAAAACTGTTATCCATAAGCCATTTTTATGTCCACAGAATGGCCTTATTTTTGCCCAGTATGCTGCTTTGCATCCAAAGCTTATTGTCAACAAACTACACTGTGTGGTTTAAGAATTGTTTATTGTGAATATTTTAAATAAGAATATCCAAGAACACCCTGTTTTTATGCAAGAACACCCTTACCCATGATTCAATCACTAACACACCCTTTCATGGTTTATTTCTTCATTCTTTACTGGTGAATCAGAGTACTGCCTATCCCAGGCTGGACTTTTGTCAAGACATTTGTAACATATAGACTTACAAATGGTGTCCTCTTGCCAAATTTACTCCAGAATGTCATTTTGACTGTGTTTTTATGTCCCGTTCTCTGGTCAAATGCCTGACAATACTGGAAAGGAGGGCTGTACAAGTGCAAGCTGGCTGCACATTCCGTGTGACTGACGTTTTCTACCCGGTGAAGGCCAATGGAATCTGCAACACATAGACATTCTGGTGGTACAATTCAAGCCATAACATTCACATGAAGACATGTTTCATGAGAGTAAACCTTTATTTGAAAGGTTTACCCTCAATCTTGCAATACGTGCTCTAACTAAGATCCCACCTGCACCCTTCTAGCACATTAACAGGTACAGATAAGTGAAACAGCAAAGCAGAAAAAATCTGCCCTCTTAGTAAAAAAGGATACACCCTACAACCTTTCTTCAATAAGTGTTTTATCTCAAATCTGCCATAATCAGTGTTAATAAATTATTAACCAGAGGTGAACAGATAATTAAGAAAATATGTGCTGCTTTAAAAAATGATCCTTTATTCATTCTGATCACGCCATCTTACCATTAATATAAGAACATTGGTTTTCCTGCAAGATGCACTGAGATTTCTGGACCATGTCTCCATGCCCTTTACTGTCAGGCCATTCGAACAGAGTCTCTTTCAGCTGGCCTTGCAAGAGCTTCAAGAAGCAGTGTGAGTCTGTATGGTCATGGATACTACTGCAAGAGGCACAGAGCACAGACATACTCAGAAACATACAATACATATTATCGTTTATATTATATATTATTGTAACTGCTATTAAGCTCAACATAAGTGCAGATTTATTTCTTGCATTTGTAAATATAATTAACCTTTACAGTACAGTCATTACATAACCATTACAGTAAAACAGAATAATGACACATGTTTAATGGAAATCTGTCATTTCATTGTCACACAGTGACTGAATTAAGCACATGCCATTTCTGTATTCAGTTAATAATCTTGTAATAATTGTTAAGTTAATCGTTAACTGTTTAAAGCAAAAAAAAAATTGATTTATAAAGATAAATCTTGCTGAACCAGATTGGGGTCTGAGTCATGAATTATGCTTATCAATGTGTCCTTTCCATTAATGACGTCACTACGCATGGATTTCAAGACTCCGATAGCAGTTTATGTGTCTCCAACTGGCTACACAGCAACATCATCACGGCTGAATGAACACCCAGTGTTAACACCTTTTAACCCTTACAGATTGAAGATTCTTGGTCTTCATTCAACTGTGCTTACAGTGTTGATTATGTTCATTCAATCTTGAGGATTTATCTCTTCAAGTATTTAATCTTAGTATTTTATTTATTATTACCATTTATAAATGAGGCTAAAGATCACAATTAATCAAACCGTAAGTACAAAAAGTATGCCAGACATTCCCTAAAGTATTTATGGGAGCTTGATTTCATAGAGGCTTCAATTCAAGAGTATAATTATAGCCTGAAAGTTGTTTAAATTTACCTCAGCTCATGAGTATTAATATTTCATATTTACATTATCATTAACACATTACCTGCCATGCCCTTCACCCCAACATAGAATCATAAGGTTGAATTTGCCATTGCCCTCATCGACAAGATTCCTGGTATACCTAAACAGACAGATTATGGCATCATTCTGTTAGTTTCATATGACTGAGACAGTTTTTACTTGTTCAATTAATCTAGAATCAAACTGAAAGATTTGTTACTTATTTTTTTAAACATTTGTTAAATTTGTTATTTCAAATGATCAGCTTTGTCAGTTTTTATTAAAATCAAAATCACCAGCTGAGTGGACTCTCATGTCTCGTATCTAATTCTAAGTTCTGAATCTAAGTTGTGAATAAAAAGGTTGTGGATATATATTTTTTTTAAACTCTATTTTATGGCACAAAATAAAGCAGATCAACTGTGGGAATGTACCTATATATGCAAGACTTAAGGAAATGAAGTTATGGATGCAACAACATAATTAAAAATTAATTAATTAAAAATCATAAATTAATATTTAATTTAATTAATTAATATTTAATTAATATTATGAAGACACATTTTTGTATATTTTTGACTTTTATTGAGACATAATTTCCAATGCATACATTCAAATGCAGTTCTTTGCAGGATATTTTCTAAAGATCAACTTGCTGTTTTGCTCTCCCACACATTGTGTGTGTGTGTGTGTGTGTGTGTGTATGTATGTGTGTGGAACCGAGCTACAGTTTCAGAAGGTGCTATCTGTGGAACTATCCTCAGGTTACAGATACTGCAGCAGTGCTTTTTTTTCTGTGCCAATTTTCTGGTGTGTGTCGGACTCTGGCCTGTGATTGGTGGCCTCCTTCCCACCCTTCACAAGCCAATCTTCATCCTTTCAAAACTCAGCAACTTGAGGCCACCGTGTAATAGCATTTTCCAAACATGGCCAATGTGGCGAGCACAGATAAACATTTTAACAAAAGAAGAAAAAAAATAAGTAAAAAGTACCAAATAAACAAACAAACAAAAAAAGTAACAAATGAAGAGCTCTAACTGTATTGAGTATTTTTTAATCCATAGCATTCCGCCCCACTTTAAAAAAAAGCAAACAAAAACATTCTCCAAAATAATTCGTAATAATAATAATAATAATAATAATAATAATAATAATAATAATAATAATAATAAGAATAAGAAGAAGAAGAAGAAGAAGAAGAAGAAGAAGAATCTGTACCTGTATTGGTCAAATTTTGCAAATTTCTTCCATTCCTGTGGTTTACTTTCGTATGACTCCATAATACTCTGCACCTCCTCAATATTGACACTGTCACTTTCGAAAATCTGGTGGAGAATTTGAATCAGATCCTCCAGCGTCTCTGGCTTGACCATTTCAGTGTGCTCCATCTTCCCTGCTTCTGTCTCCGAAATCCCGAGTCGCACATAATCTGCTCTTCTAACGTTATATAGATTTAGGTCCAACTCAATGGACTGTACCACTCTGTTTCGGAGGGGGGGCTCGATAAGGGTCGATATTTAAACCCCAAAAAATAGCACAAAAATAAACTACTCAAAGGTTGTAAGTGGACGTTAGGTCTTTTTAGTTGTGTAACTGAAAGATACGACGGCAAACTCTTTTTTTTTTTAGCCGAAACCTCATTTTGGTGCATTTGGTATAGTCCTGCCACACGTCCTTATTGTCGAACTGGGCTTCAGTTCAACTATGAGCCATAAAAGAAAAAGGAACATGTTGTTGCCCTAGGCCTCATTTACATAGAAACGTAAACGTAAAACAAAGCACACTGTAAGATGATTAAAAAAAAAACCCAACAACAACCAAGCAAACAAAAAACAACAACATTCAAACGTTTTAAAACATGAAGCATTGTTTAATTTTTTTTCACTCTTGTTTTTTTTTTTAAATCAATAGATACAGATTAGCCAAAGAAATTGTTATTTTCGAAGGACTTCACCCGACGACAAACACATCCTAAAATGATTTTAAAATAAATAAACAAATAAATAAATGAACAAACATTTTTATTTTACTCATTGCAAGTGTAAGCAGCCAGTGTGCAAATGTGGGGTTAATTACGAAACGTACAGCTTCTGAAAATGTCACTTGTATGCTACTCTTTAAAAAAAAAAAGAAGAATGAACCTACATAAAGATGTTGTGCTTTTCCAAGTGAAAATGATAGCTAGCTCTACTACAGTGTGGTGAAGTGATTTGATTCTTAAAACAGCCTTCTTGCTCCATCACGTGGCCACACAAGGTCAATACAATGAAAGCTGCATTGCTCACTGACTAGTATTGTGCTCGCAGCTGCTACTCATTTGCGACCCCTGCTGCCTGAGGCACAATTAGCAAATACACGCTTTGATTTCTAAAACCATCTCTAATCCCCTGCACCGTTTAAACCACTTTGGCCTTGTCTTCTTGTGAAATCATCCACAGCGTCTCCCCATTTATGGCAAACCCCTGAAAAATGTGGTAGATACGATGCAACGAGAAGTACTGCAGCTGAAATATTTACAGGGAGTAAGCTATCAGGAGTTTTTGTAGCAAGGAATACTCAAAGTAGCTCATCTGGCACCAACAACCATGCCATGTTTAAAGTGACAGAGATCACACTTTCTCCCGTTCTGATGTGTTCCCTGTATGCAGTAGTTAGTACCTACCAAAAGTGGTCCAAGGAAGGACAACCAGCTAGCCCGTCTGGTCTGATCCCACAATTAAATTAAATTAAATTAAATTAAATTTTATTTGTATAGCGCCTTTTACAATAGACATTGTCTCAAAGCAGCTTTACAGAAATATCAACACGGTATACAGATATTAAAGGTGCGAGTTTATCCCAACTGAGCAAGCCAATGAGTGGTGACAGTGGCAAGGAAAAACTCCCTGAGATGTTTTAATAGGAAGAAACCTTGAGAGGAACCAGACTCAGAAGGGAACCCATCCTCATTTGGGTAACAACATATTGTGAAACAGTTCATTATTGATTTATATGAAATCTGTTTGGCCGTAGAAGCAGTCCCAGCAGTCTGGAATTGGAGTAAATGACTGCAGTGGTGCAGTAGAAGAAGTGGCCAGGTCTGATGAATCACATTTTCTTTTACATCGTGTGGACAGCTGGGTGCATATGTATCACTTACCTGGAAAAATGATGGCACCAGGATGCACTATAGTAAGAAGGAAAGCCGGCGGAGGCAGTGTGATGCTCTGGGCGATGTTCTGCTGGGAAACTTTGGGTCCTGGGATTCATGTGGATGTTACTTTGACATGTACCACCTACCTATAAACATTGTTGCAGACCAAGTACACCTCTTCATGGCAGTGGTATTCCCTAATGGTAGTGGCCTCTTTCAGCAGGATAATGTGTCCTGCCACACTGCAAAAATTGTTCAGGAATGGTCTGAGGAAAAACAAGAGTTGAAGTGAAATCTGTGGGATGAGCTGGACAAAGAAGTTAGATCCATGGAGGCCCTTGTGGTATTGAATTTAGTCTATTACTCAAAAACACTTAGAAATTCATCTAGGAAAAAGATACTCACAGATTCAATTTGGAGACAGAAAAGAACAAGACCAAACCAATGGCTGAGGAAAAAGCAAAGGGTCCAATTTTATTCGTTGCGTTCCACCATCCGAAATCCATCAGTACAGATACAAGAGATCTATTTATACCTCACCGGTTCAGGAATATTCCATAGAGAACAAAAACAAAAAAACATCTAATCGCAATACTATAGTTTTAAGATCTAGCTGGCTGAAGTACCATAGAAATGTAAAGAAATTTTATTTTCATAACATTCTGAGGCCTTAATCACGTGAGTGCATTTTGATCCAGTTCTCTTCATATAAAAGGGCCTTATTTTCCTTCAACTTTAATCTTGAATTTTCCTGATTTATTTTTCATCATTGAGACAAGATTTTTTTTCCTCGTCTTTGACCATTATGAATAAGTCTACATTTTTATATTTCAGATTCTATTTATTCTCTGTGAGTGTTGTTATATATATATATATATATATAACAATATGATCCAGTGTTGACCTAAATGTCTAATGTTGATAAATAGAATCCACCTGTGTGTAATCAAGTCTCAGTATAAATGCACCTGCTCTGTGATAGTCTCAGAGGTCCGTTTAAAGCACAGAGAGCATCATGAAGAACAAAGAACACACCAGGCAGGTCCGAGATACTGTTGTGGAGAAGTTTAAAGCCGGATTTGGATACAGAAAGATTACCCAAGCTTTAAACATCCCAAGGAGCACTGTACAAG
>JAFFST010050115.1:183378-193739 GCA_022414735.1 Noturus placidus | reverse complement strand
GAGATCCCAGCAGTCCGAAGATCCGGGCTTCTCCGTGTCCCGGATTTCTGAAAAATTAAGATCCCTCATGACGCTCTCGCTACTTCCTTGGTCGGCGCGTTATTCTGTCACGGTTGGGTGGAGGAGGCAGGAAGTAATCGCAAGAGACTTTATTTTAATATAATATAAACAAACAAGAAACATAAACCAAAACCTTTCCAAAACAAACCGATCTCTTCAAACATTCCAAACGTCCAAACATCCAAAACACTTCCAAAATATTTCCAAACATCAAAATATCAAAATATCCAAAAGCATACCGAAACATAACCCTTGTAGTCCAAACGTGCCCGATCACTTCGGGTGACACAAAACAATAACGCGCAACTTGGTGCCGAAAACCAGAAACTTAAATAGAGCTCATTTAATTAACCAAAACACAAAACAGCTGCCGCTTGTTGTCCATCCTTCCGGCATGCAACCACGTGAGATGGTCACATGACCGAGCAAAGTCTCTGTCATGGCGCCCTTCGCTGGTCGAAGCGTGACAATATGGTGAAAGGACACTGTTAGTATTTTTGGAAAGAGTCTCCAGTCAGTCCTGTGTAACAGGTTGATGAGGGTATGACTGTTTATAGCTGCTAAAATATACATGATAGCAGGAACTAACACGTTTCACTGAAGTTCATAACATTAAACAAAACTATAAATAAATAACAGTAACATTAACTCAGTTCTCGTGCCACTTCAAAAATGATTATTTTCCTATAACCACACAATGTGTTGTGTCTTAAGCCTTACCCTTTACCGTATGCCTCCTTATTTCTTATTCCTACTCTTTAATTTTATTCTCTGGTATAAAGCAACAGTAACTGCTGGGGTTAAAAAATAAATAAATAAATAAATAAATAAAAAATTATGAACTACTGCGAACTTTCTGATCTTGTTGTTCATGCTGTGATGGCCCATTAAAAGCAGATGTCACAATCTTGTTATTTTAAGAATTACACCATAGAGAGAAATATCTTAAGGGATAGCCAAAGTTCTTTAGTGAAGGCTATTGTGTGACTCCCAATGGGGGGTACTCTGTATATAAGCCTATTTATAACTATATAGGAATTTCTCCAATGTACTCATCCCGCTGTCAGAGTTGACCAACTGCCAAATACCAGGCTAGAAGTTCCTATCTGCACAGTGTGGTGCATGAGAAGAGCTTGATCCCGAGTTAGAGTACACAGACCACATAATGACTCTGGTAGGATGATCTAGAGTATCCAACTGGAAGCTTTTTTTTCTGTCTTCTGTCTTTTTTGTCTTATAGTGCTTTTCCAACAGTGTAAGAAATAGACTTATATGTATTTGTTCTTATATTATAAACTCGATATGAGAACTATTAGATTTATATGCTCATATTCCAGATTGTTTGCTTGCTAATGAATTATATTCTTTGCAGAGTAAAATACAACAAATCCCATAGAGTTGCATATTTTCTGTGGCTGAATCTCAAATGATGCTCTATTCTGTGCATCTAAGGTACTTGGTAGTGTGTACACCTCTATTATGTTGTGCCCTGTTTAGTGGACAAACAAAGCCTACTTAGATTATGTAATGGAGCCTACATATGATCAGTGTTTTGCATTTTGTTTGCTGCATTTTGCATTTTGTTTGTTTAGCTAGTAAGTAGGGTAGCATAATTTTCAACCTCCTTGTATTCGAGTTTGAAAAAGTGGGAGAAAAGTACAAAAAAACATGCTTTTAGCAACACTCTAGACAGTTAACTCTGATGAGTGATGTATATTTTCCTCCTCAAAACAGCAAACTGTGTGGTCAGTGTTATACAGTATATGTAACATATGGCGGCTGTGGCTGAGGTGGTAGAGCGGGTTGTCCACTAATCGTAGGGTTGGCGGTTCAATTCCCGGCCCATGTTATTCCACATACCGAATTGTCCTTGGGCAGAACACTGAACCCCAAGTTGCTCCCGATGGCAAGTTAGCACCTTGCATGGCAGCTCTGCTACCATTGGTGAGTGTGTGAATGGGTGAATGAGACACAGTGTAAAGTGCTTTGGATAAAAGTGCACCATAAATGTAACAAGTGAATATGAATGATCTAAAGCAAATACTTGTATACATAGTATAACTTTGTGATGCTGATTTGGTGTTACATGTACATTTATGGCATTTGGTAGACAAACTTATCCAGAGTGACTTAAATTTATAAATTGTTTTATACAACTAAGCAGCTGAGGGTTAAGGGCCTTGCTCATGAGCCCAGTAGTGGACAATGGACATCACATGCTTAATACACTATCTTCAAAACAGCAGGTCTTGTTCAGGCAGGTTCCTGGTATGCAGTGGTTAGTACTCACCAAATGGGATGCAAGGAAATACAACCAGTGAACCGGAGACAAGTCATAGGTGCCCCAGGCTCATTGGTGCACATGCAGAGCCTAGCCTAGCCCATCTGATCCTATCCTACAGAAGAGCTACTGTAACAGAAATTGCTGAAAAAGTTTATGCTGGCTATGATAGAAAGGTGTGAGAACACATAGTGCTGGCTGCATATGAGGCTAAATAGCTGCAGACCATTCAGAGTACTCTGGACAGTGTTGTGTTCGGGAATCTTGGACCCTGGCATTGGATGTTACATGTGGATGTTACTTTGAAATGTACCACCTACCTTAACATTGTTGCAGACCAAGTACACCCCTTCATGGCAACGGTACTCAATAATGGCAGTTGCCTCTTTCAGCAGGATAATGTGCCCAAACAATGCAAATGGTTTGAAGAACATGACAAAGAGGTCAAGTTTTTGAATTGGCCTCAAATTCCCCAGATCTCAAGCTGATCAAGCATCTGTGGAATGTGCTGGACAAACAAGTCTGATTCATGGTAGCCCCACCGAGCAACTTACATGACTTAAAGGATGTGCTGCTAATATCTTGATTCCAGATACCACGGTACAGCTTCCGAGTCTTGTGGAGTCCATGCCTCAAAGGGTCTGAAATGTTTTGGTGGCACAAGGCTGACCTACAGAATATTAGGCAGGTGGTTAAAATGTGACGGCTGATCAGTGTATAACCCTGTGATTTGAATTTCAGTTGACACTACCGTCACAGCTGCATTCCTAGCATATACAAGAATTCTACAATGGTGTTGTATAATAGGTTTTTAAGTGTACATTATGTACCAGACTGGCCATGGAGGGAGCATCTGGGGCAAAGACTACATTTTAATGCAACACATTCCACTGTTTGGACCTTTGAGAAGAAGACATTATCAAAGGACCCATACTGAAACTTCCAACTGTATTTCAGAGAAATTCTTTGTGATGGTTATTTGTTCCTGTTTTTCACAAGTTTGCTTCTAAATGGTTAGATTGGTGGATAGTTTGCGAGTAAGAACTACTAGTCAATTTGAAAGCACGTTGTGATTGGTCGGAATATATGTGCAGGGACAAATGATATGCTAGCAGAGTTCCTTCTTGTTATCAGAGTTTATCAGTCAGCCTTTGAGCATTACTGAAAAATTTGCTCATTCTTTCCAGAAAGAACTGGGATGAATTGTATTAGATACTCTGTAATTTGGCAGATGCCAGAGAATGCAGGCACTTTCAATTGATCCCAAATATCTAGTTCACATATTTGAACTAATATATGAGATTGGTCTTGCTAATGATTCTTTAATTACCCATGATAGATTGTACTTGCTTTTATCAACTCCAGCATAAACCTACTTACCATTCAGTGACAAGATCAATTTCCGTGAGACACACTGCTTCATTGGTTTGATCGACTGAATAGAAGTGTAAATGTAATTTGTGAAATGTCACCTAATTAACATGCTACTACAAATGCAAATACACATAATGCACACTGTGATGCATGGCTATGTTCAAACGCTGGCAGGAAAACTAAATCATATTCCGAAGCTTGCATTCATGCTACACATTTGCAGGGAAAAAAATAAATGAAGATTTAAACCCACAAAAGTTTGATCAATTAATTTGGGCATTATGTGAAACATGTGTATCTCTAGCAATACACACATGAATACATTAGACTGAGCATAAAGATTTTAATTATGAGTCACATCCCTGAAATGAAGGTGTCTGGTGTTGAAGGTTTTTTTTTTATTATCACAAAGCTTAGGTGCCTAACTCTCCTGTCAAATCTCTGTTCCCAGTTCAATTACGGTTCCAATCACGGGCGGCTGTGGCTCAGTCGGTAGAGCGGGTTGTCCACTAATCTGCTAATCGTGGGGTTGGTGGTTCGAATCCCGGCCCGGATGATCCCATGCCGAAGTGTCCTTTGGCAAGACACTGAGCCCTAAGTTGCCCCCAATGGCAAGCTAGCGCCTTGCATGGAAGCTCTGCTACCATTCGTGTATGAGTGTGCACTTGTAAGTCACTCTGGATAAAAGCGTCTGGTAAATGTAAATCAGTAATGGCGCTATTGTTAAACCAGATGCAACACCTTCATTTAGGCTTTGTGATTTAGGTTCGTAGCCTAAAGTGAGAGGTAATTAAGCATGTTCCTATCACTAATATCTCTTGAGATGTTTCCTCATCTCCTTTAAAATGCAGTATGCTTTTGGCCTTCTGTGTCACCACTGATTTGACTTTCTCAAGCCACGTTGTCATATCGGCTGTAAACAAAAACAGGGAAGTGCCAAGGAAATTAATGTGAGACGCAGTGGCCCTTGACCTCTCCCACTGCCCTCACGCTTACCATCAAGTCCAAACATAATGAGCGATCCAGATATAGGAGGATGGTTGTAAGAAAGAAAATCATATTATGGAAGACAACAGGAGAAAAACCAAAAAAACACAGGACCTATAATATCATAGAGGGAAAGATGAATGGCATGTACAGGATGATAAAGCAGAAAGTGACAGGAAGGGAATGCAGGAAGTGAAGGAGACAGAGTGATGTGTTGAGCGCAGACTTCTCAGGCCCTGCCTTCTTTAACAAATGGCTTTCCTTTAATCATTTATTATCAGACTGACAAGTTTTGCATTGCTTTTATGGGTGGGAGACCAAGGAAACTGTCCTGGGTTCAGTTTAGTAGTCTTCCATAGCCACTGAAAATTGTTGGCTAATTATAGAGATCTTCTCATTGGACTGTGTGTGTAAAAATAAGTTCTTAAAGAAATACTGAATATTGCATTAGAATGAGTTAATGATTGATTATGCTTTACATCTGTTTACATTTACTGTGTGTGTGTGTGTGTGTGTGTGTGTGTGTGTGTGTGTGTGTGTATGTTTCCTTGTGGGACCCTTTTGAAAACGGTTTAACCCGGGCCTGGCCATTAAGCATATTAGGCCTGATTTTTTACCATGCTGTGAAATTACAGCTATCAATCTAAGAGCATAGTGGTAACGTTTCAGCGACTTTTCTACTGTAAAGCATGGGGGGTTTAAATCAGTGTCTCAGATGTATGCTGCTCCTTACAAACATGAATAACAAGCGCTAAATTTGGCTCCAAAGCTCGGACCATGGGCAATGTCGGCTCATGTCCACAACACCAGGCAATGTTCTCCATGTTTATAACAAACATCAAAAGGTTTCTCCTAGAAATGGAGGACGGGAGTGGTGGAACAGCGCTGCCTCATCGGTGCTGTGCCAGAGGCCTGAGAACAGCTGGAGATTTGACAACAAATAGACAGAGCCAAATCCTTCCAGCAGGAGAGGCGAGATCACTTCAGAGTCTTCAGTCATTTGAGACATTTGCAGGCATGGTTTAAGATCGGCATTCAAATCAACAGCTTCACTGCCAACGGCTACAGAACTGCGACTTCTGCTGAGACAAGCATTAGTTCTTAGCAGGAAGCTAGAGAATGAATACTGCTCATTGGTGTTTATTGAAATATCTCAGCATTCCCTTCAATCTAGTAGGCAATGACTAGCCTCTGAGGTCAATAATGTGTTTATTCCCAAAGGAAATTGCGCAAATCTTGATGAGACCATTGTGTATATGTATTGTATAGAGCATGTAAGTGCCTCTTTTTTTTAGTGTTTAAGTGTCTTTTGACACGCTGCATACTGCAAGTGGCATACTTTATTTGTAATTTGATGAATGTGTAATCTCTGTGTAAGTGGCTGTTTAAGTTCTTCTTTTAATATATTACAGCCTACTATATGTTTGAATACTATTTGTAAACGATCTTGATTTCTTCATGAATGTCTCATGAAATATGCACAGATTATCCCATAAAGTATGCATGTGAATTCACTCGTTACATAGCTAAGCATTTTTTTCCCACATAATCAAAGTGATTGATGGAGAAATACATAAACCTCTTAGTTAATGACCTCTAAAATGGTGTGCTTAATGAAATGCAGACAACTCCGATGGAATTACAAACAGTTTCTTACAACTGTGTGTTGAAACTATATATATATATATATATAAACTGCCTGTATAATTATGCATGTGTTCGTAATAATTTACCATTTAAGTAATTAAATAAGCATGTGCACTTTGTGTGTTTTCATGCATGTACAGTTGAGTGCAAAAGTTTAATTCTTTCATTTCTGTACATGTAAACACACACACACACACACGCAGACGCACACACCACACACACACACACACACACACAAACACACACACACACACACACACACACACACACACACAAACACAGAGAGAGAGAGAGAGAGAGAGAGAGAGAGAGAGAGAGAGAGAATAAAGTAAAAGACAGAGGAAATAAAAAGAGACTTTATAAAACTCAATGGTATAAATATTGTACAATTATCCATCCATCCATCCATTCATCCTCTACCGCTTACTCCTTTTCAGGGTCACGGGGAACCTGGAGCCTATCCCATTAAGCATCGGGCACAAGGCGGGGTACACCCTGGACAGGGTGCCAGTCCATCGCAGGGCACAATCACATACACACTCACACACACATTCATACACTATGGACACTTTAGACACGCCAATCAGTCTACCATGCATGTCTTTGGACAGGGGGAGGAAACCGGAGAACCCGGAGGAAACCCCCGACGCACAGGGAGAACATGCAGTCTCCGCACACACATAGCCCTGGCGGGACTCGTACCCCGAGGTGTGAGGCAGACGTGCTAACTACTAAGCCATCGTGCGCCCCTTGTACAATTATAGTAAAGCCAAATGAAAACAAGCATCTGGTAGTTATTAACAAGGAGTATAGCTGGAGGGCAAACAAAACACGTAGGAAACCAGGCCAGCCACACCAAAAATGCCAAGCTATAGAAAAAAATATTTTTTGTGTTCACTAATTGACCAGTTGAAGCACTGCAAGGAGGACAGCTTGAATGCCATATGAACATACACATTTTTGTTTTACCATTCTCTGATTTCAATAAAATTTGAGCACAGTGTGAAACCATCTGGTACCGTTCTTCTAAGGGAAAACAAAGATGTACCTGATCAAGTACCTTTAATAGTATGGAGATATGTACAGTTGTATCTGATGACTCAAAATAATGCCTCTCAAAAACAACAGAACTTATTAGTACATGTGAATAAAACACTGTATGGTTATTATTTAGTGGTCTGTCTGGGGATTGACTGGAGAAGTGGAGGGTGCTTGCTTCAGGCACCCAAATGTTCAGAAAAACTGCTCTAGAGTTTGAAAAAGCTCATCAATTCAGCCTATATATCTGTTCAAAATTCCTGCTGGCTCATGTACACATCCAAAATATATGTTATATTCAGTCTATTCTATACTAGATTATAAGATATTATTAATTATTTTATATTGAGGCATTTTTATCCCCAAATGAGGTCTTGCATTGAAAGCGGATAATTTAGCTTTTTAAAATAAATAAATAAATAAATAAATAAAATTAAATAAGAAAGCAAAATTATGCATATTATAGTAATACAGTACAATTGTACTAAATAACACAATTTAGTAACCTAATCTCACCATGAGAAATATAATAGTTGCCTATGTTCAAGAGGTTTTACTTGCTAAGACATGCTTTTGCTGCAATGTAGAACTTGTTGCTTTTTTTGGTAGTTCACTAGGTCACAGTCTGAATATACCATCAACCAGAAACCCTCTTATGGAAGGTTAGTACAGAGAGAAATTAAAAGAGAGATAATTAAACAAATGTTAATTCGAGTGCTTGGTGAAAAGGTTGGTCATGTGGTTTAGTTTTGTGACTAAGCCAGTGACTTAGCCAGTGACTCAGCTGTATGGACAGTCAGGGGAAGTTCACTCCACGACTTTGTTTCCTGGACAGAGGAGAGTCTTGATCCATGTTTTACTTGTATTTTCAGGGATGGTGGTTCCTAAGAGAACAAGATGCAGAGCGTGGTGTCATACCTTTAGGTAGGCAGGTGCTGGTCTGGTTTTGGCTTTGTAGGCAAGCATTACTGTTTTAAAGGTGATGCAGGTAGCAACAGCAAGCCAGTGGAAATAACACAGTGATTGGGATAATTTGGGAGAACTTGTGGAGGTTGGAAAAAAGTCTTGCAGCTGCATTCTTGATAAGTTGCAAGTGTCAAATGGGCATGGGACAGACCAGCCAGTAGAGAGTTGCAGCAGTCCAGTCTCAAGAGAATAAGTGACTGAACAAGCACCTGAGTGGACATTGTGGATAGAAGTGGCTGTATCCTGGAAATGTTTTAAAGAAGAAACCTGCATGAACGAATCAAGTTTGCAATGCACGGAGAGAAGTATAGTAAGTTATCCAGAACTACTTCAATGATAGTAGATTGGATCCAAGATCCCAGATTATCATAAGATCTTGGTCTGAGGCAGTAGAATTGATGATGAATTGGGTGTCATCAATGGTATGAAAATCCATGTGAGGATCTGTCTTGAGAGAGCAGGTATAGAGGGAAAACAGAAGAGGACCCAGCACAGAGCCTTATGGGATGCCAGTGGAGAGCAGATGTGGATCTCCTCCATGTCACCTGATATGACTGTCCTTGCAGATATGAAACAAACCAATGCCATACTCATTATAATGCAAAGGAGAGTCTTGTCAAAGGCTGCTGAGCAGTCAAATAGGATGAAGATGGATGACAGTATGACTCATCAACTGGCATGAATTTTCTCAAAAACAGCCATTGTGCTACTTTGGGCAAGACTGTGTAATAAAATTCTCGCCCCCTCAGCATGCATTGGGGCTCTTGAACTCTTTTTTTGACATTGCTTGTTCTCTCGTCCTGGTCTTGTCTCACCCTTGTTTTGTCATTGGTTGATTTTCCCATTGTTTTCATCTGCTTTCAGTTTAGTTCTTGATAAGACTTACTATTTATACCCCTCAATGTGTTTGTACCTTTGCAAAGTCTTATCATAGTTATGTTTGTTGAGTCTGAGCCAGTAGTTTCCTGTTTTTCTGAGTCCCCTTGTCCTTGTATTTTTGATTTACTTCCTGGTTTAGACCTGAGGCTCTTTTCTTGATTGTGATTATGGATAATCCCTGACGGTTTCTGCCTGCCCCATGTTTCTGGCTGTGACCATGACTTTTGGATTTGCCCTAATTGACCACACGTTGAGTTTACTGTCAAGTCATCATACCACACGTGACAGAATAGTAGGATTTTGGATGTCATTATGTGTGAAACACAAAGACAACTGACTGTATAGACAGACAAACAGATAGACAAATGACTGACCAGGTGTTAAAGAATTTTCAAAAGAAAGAAGTGATATACTGTACCAGTCAGTAGCTGAGGTATCCAGTGTGGGCTTTTTCAGAGTATAACCCTTGCAGTCACTAGGCAGTCAGGTGGTAGACCAGTCAGCAGTCAGTATATGACCAGATCTTATGGAGTCATTTATGATGGTGATGAAGAGGAAGAGGTCTTGTTAAATGGTCTGGTGCATTGTGGAAGAGATCCAGTGAGAATTTATTTATTTATTTATTTTTCATCTTTCGTCATACCCAGATAGAAGGTATGGGAGGATCACATGTTGTTGGATATATTTGACAGGCAAGAACACACCCAGGAAGGCTGTACATCACAGGGAAACACACAAACACACACACACACACACACACCTATACACACACACGCACACACACACACACACACATTTGCCTTACTATTCTTTTGAAGATTTTCAAAGATTTTTTAATTTTTTGACAAAATAATATGCTAAATCTAAATCTAACCCTAGCCTAAACCTAAGTATCTAAAAGGAAACTGGAAGGTTCTTTTAATAAAGTTTTTTGTCTAAATGATCTAAAGTATCAGATTTTCCTATCACTGTGGGGACATTCCTTCCCCGCCAAGATATAAAAATGTTTCTGTGTGTGTGTTGTGTGAGAGTGTAAATACAAGAGGGAATGAAAGGAATACGGACTAAAATTTACTCAAGCCAAAATGACTAGATTTTGGAGATTTAAAAAAAAAAAATAATAATAATA
>JAFFST010050115.1:158576-177797 GCA_022414735.1 Noturus placidus | reverse complement strand
AATAAACACCTTCATTTACAAATTGCATTTTGTGTTTACTTGTGTTGTCCTTGACTATTGTTTAAATTGGTTTGATGTTCCGAAACACTTAAGTGTGACAAACATGCAAAGGAACAGGAAATGAGAAAGGGGGCAAGCACTTTTTCACACCACTGTATACATCACCATTCCTACTGTTTGGTATCTACAAAACTTTTTTCTACTTCCATTCACTAATAATATACCTGTTTCTTACATATTGTTGGCTTATACCTTATATTTCTCTTGGATTAAACGAATGATAAAAAAAATATATGCTGTATTCAAATAAAATGTTCTCATTTTATGATAGATTCTTTTTATTATCCATCCATCCATCTTCTATAGCGTTTATCCTTCCTTCAGGGTCACGGGGCAACCTGGAGTCTATACCAGGGAGAATCGGGTACACCCTGGACAGGGTGCCAATCCATCGCAGGGCACAATCACATACACATTCACACACCTTTTTTTATTATTATTATTTTTATTATTATTATACTGAGCAGAATGACTCAAGAGATCAGGGCTTAACACCAAGAATTGTTCTACAGTGGAACCAAAGGGTCCTTAGATTGTTGCTTGGTACTGAAGATACTGAACTGAAAATGCAAGCAAATATTATAACCTCAAGCCACTAAAATGATGTTGCAATACAACACCTCTGTATCATCTACCCATCACTTCTATATACTGTAGATGTTTCAAGGTTCAGCTGTGGTTAAAGGGAAATGGGGAAAACATTTGTATACAAATAACTCCAGAATTGCTTTAGTTACCTTTAATTTTGTCATCTCCTCCCAGTGGGCCTGTTACTAAAGAAGCCGTCCTGATTTTTAGCTTCATCACTCAATTAGCCCCATCTCTGGGGATAACCATTTTGCTTGTGTTATCATTTTGTCTTCGCTCTGTGCAGCTGCTGGGGAAAAAAAATAAATCTGGCTTCTATATCTGCAGCCTGGGAATTATAAATCTTATCATTAGAGATGATTATTGTTATTTTTCACCACAGAAATAAGGTTCTCCAACTCAAATAAAAGGACAAAAATGTGACTATATGGAACCTCTAATGCTCTTTAATAAGTGTTTTGGGAAAACACTATCACATAATGTGTATTAAAGTAGTGTCACACATGAAAAGTGCAATCCAGTACTTTATTCGTGTGCCTTCAGACTTTCTATAAAACATAAAAAGCACTGGAAATTACTGTAACTAGTTCTAGCTAGTATTGTTTAACTAGTTAATTGGTTAAAGTGGCTTGTTAACTACATTTGGTGGATTTTTAGTAGTAATAAATATTATATAAAGAGTTTAATGAGGAGGTTGTTGGCCTTAGCTGTAGTGTTAGAGAAAGAGGAGCTGCTTCAGCGAGATGATTGTGCACAGCTATAAATAAAGTAGGATGTCACATCATGCACTGGTGACTGTCACAAAAATAGTCTTTTTATTTATTTATTTAGTTTTGCTACATTGCAACACAAAAGGTTTTTGAGTCAACGTCTCATACTTCATGGTATGTTCACTCACTTATAAGGCACATTTTTCACCAGCACATTATCTTCCATGTTGGATTTTTTCACTTGCAGACCAACATTGTTTTAAATCAGGACGCAAAACAATTAAAAAAAAACACAACTAAAAAACAACTTGATGTTGCTTTCTTAAAAAGCTTCTTGGAGCGTTCTTAAGCGTTTTTTTTTTTTTTGTTTGTTTGTTTGTTTGTTTGTTTTTTTAACTAAAAAATCCAGTGTCAGTGCTTTTACAAGTCCTTGCAGCTGTTTCTAATTACATGAGAAATGTGTACTGGTAATGGAAAGTAAGAAAGAAAAAAAAAACACCAAGTAAACACTGTAATTTATCCATCCATCCATCCTCTACTGCTTACTCCTTTTTCAGGGTCACGGGGAGTCTATCCCTGAGAGCATCGGGGTACAAGGCAGGGTACACCCTGGACATGGTGCCAGTCCATCGCACAATCACATACACACTCACACACCCATTCATACACTACGGATACTTTAGACACACCAATCAGCCTCCCCATCTACCATGCATGTCTTTGGACTGGGGGAGGAAACCGGAGTACCCAATGCACGGAGAGAACATGCCCTCCGCACAGACATGTCCCTAGCGGGACTCGAAACCCGGACCTTGGAGGTGTGAGGCAGACGTGCTAACCACTAATACACCATGTGCCCCTCACTGTAATTTAACTTTAAGCCAAATTAAATACATGATTACCTGCATGTCCTAGTTCTGTCATTGAGCATTCCATTTTTACTGAATAGTTGAGGCACAGTTTCAAGTCTCTTCTGACTGAAGACTGAAGACTCTTCTGACTGAAGCTCTTGAGAAGAAATCGCCACTTTATTCAGCCATAATGTCACAGCAAATAATTGAATAGGGTTTGAAGCAAAACACAGGGCCTTTTGATTAACATATGATTCAGTTAGACCAACTATTGTAATTATTAACTAAAAATAAAACAGTCGGTTTCTATTACAAAAGCACTCTGTCTCAACTGTGAGGGACTAATTTTGCTCTTGGTGGTCTGAACTTGTGTTTGGACAGCAGAGGCAAAAGGAAAACTGGAACAAATAATCCCAAAGCGAAAATAGTGAAATACAGAACACCGTGAGCTGTCAGCAACATAATAGCATGAGCTGTTTCAGAGAGGAGGAATGCATCAGGCACTGAAGTTTATCACAACAGCTGCGGAAGAAACATACATGGTTATATTCTTAGGGTTTATCATAATCATTACTGTATATATATATATATATATATATATATATATATATATATATATATATATATATATATATATATACACTGTATGTATGTATGTATATAAAAATTGGTGCTGAGATTTTACCGCATATACAGTAAATGTCCAGAGACATTTACCTCGATTATGTCACGGTTCTAAGGACTCTGGACTCCGTTTCCCAGCAGCCACTGCGAGTCACGTGTTTTTCTGCACCTGAATCACGTTTCGGTTAATTGAGCACTGGTGTGTATATATAGTCCGTGGGTTGCATGCAGTATTTGTCTTTCGTTGTATTGTTAAGACCCCTGTGTCCGTGTTAGATTCCTGTGTCCGTGTTTACAGCCTGTCGATGTTAGATTCCTGTTTCTGTGTCTCGTTGTCAGTGTTCAGTCATAGTGTTAGTTTAAAGCGTCTAGAGTTAGGTGGGTTAGTGGTTTTGTCGTTGTTTCAACTGTTTATATTAATAAATATCTAAAAATCTAGCACTTGCATCCAATCCCTGAGCAGCCGTTACAGATTATATTATATTACAGATTATATTATATTGTTTCAAGAAAAACAAATGTTTCCATGTCCTTTTCATGCAATGCCCTCCCCCTCAAAAAACACAGCGTGTTGGCCGTAATATCTTTCCTGAATTTTCTATGAGTATTCTGTAAAAGTAATAGTTTTTTTTTTATTATTATTATTATTATGTTTTGTTTTTTTTTTATTAATGGCTTAATTTGGATTGAATGATTCGAGTAAAACCTTGTGTGCATTATTGGGCAATTTTGAATAAATGAACAAGACATTCTGTTGAAGTAATCAGTTTTAATATTGCAAAATTGATTTCGCCTCATACACTGTTAATTACAATAACTAGCTGAAAGAACTATTGCTAAAAACAGAACAAAGATTTGAGACTTGACTTGGACTCCACCTTAGAGACTTGAGACCTGACTGGGGCTTGGACCTCAGGGACTTGTGAACATGTCTGCTTGTACTCAGCTCCCAGTCACAGATAGCTGGATTCAAGATCACAAGCTCCATACAATTACACTAATGCTTTTCTGTTGCACTACATGGGAGACATGTTTATTTCTAAGGCTGTAGATTTAATGCACTTGTAAATTAAAGCATGCCCATTTATTTATTTATTTTTTTATCCATCCATCCATCTATTTTCTGTACCGTTTATCCCAGGGGACTACCAAAATGGGGTGCCAACCCATCAGAGGGCACAATCGCACAATCAGCAATACATATCCTTGGACTGGTGGAGAAAACCAGAGTATTCAGAGTACCATGGGGAGAACATGCAAATTCCTTGCACACAGAGTTGAGGCGGGATTCAAACCCCCAACCCAGGAGCTGTGCAACCCCTTTATTAATTTTTATTATTCATTAATTAATTATTGATTATACATTATTCAGTAACTACTATGAATTATTTAGGAACAGTGAAACTAATAGGAGAACTCTGGAACTCTATACAAGAGAGCAGAATTAAACTCAGGGGCTGTCAGTATGGGGCTAAAGGGTTTATAAAGAAAGGTCATAACCTTCACACCCTCTGCATTAATTAATGCACTCAATACAATGCACTAAATGAGATTCAAAAAAATATACTAAAAGACAAAGAACATGCAGTTCTTGGGAGTTATTACAAACTTGCTGAAGGGCCAAAGTCAAAAGCACTTAGACAAAATATTCAATTATGACATCTGTTTGGGGAATAGAACAACAAATGGGAAATCCTTTGAGACTGCATATGTTTTAATGCAAAGTACACACTTCACCACACTCTCCTTTATGGATTCACACACACACACACACACACACGCACGCACGCACGCACGCACACACGCGCACACGAACACGCACACACACACACACACACACACAACACACTGTTGTATTACTATGTTTGTGGGGTGTTTCTTGTGTATTACTACATATACTAAATAAATATATAACTATGCAAAATGGTTTGTGTCAAGTTTGCTGTGAGATCAATACACTGCACACCAGTCACAATAGAACAAAATCTGGCTTACTATACTAATGAATACCATCCAAGTAGAAAGAATTTTAATTCACTTCTAAACATCATAAGGAATGGAAATCCTCTTTTAAGAATATTGTTCAAATAATAACTAAGCATTATTGTAAAAATAAATAAATAAATAAAAGCTAAAAGACAGACACTCCAACAACAATTGCAGGGTTGTGAATATAACCTGCTCCAAAACAAAATAAATGCTTAAATGTGTGAACACTGGTGGAGCATGGTTCACATTTGCATGCAAAGATTTTTATCAATCTACAGTGGGAAAGAAACACCCTTATAACCTTTACTAAGCAAGATACAATCACTTCATTTGGATGGGAAAAAAAGAGTTTTATGAGGTTTTAGCAATTGCCTCCCACTACACACCACTTTCATTTGTTTGGCAATATTAGTCAAATGATTGCTTTCTGTAAAAGTCATCAGTGATAAACACCATTAGAATTTCTGACAATAACTAGAAGACCAGTGTTTCTGATTATTAGTGACACCCCATTTTCCTGTTTCTCAGCTCACAGCACACCTGAAACAGAGCTTTCCAAATGAGAGGTACAGGTGGAGAGAAGGAAAAAAAATTAAATGCCCTCCATGTAGTTCGTAACTAGTATATTCATTAGTCGGTATGGTGGAAAAAAAACAAAAAAACAATGACGTAAAGAATGCAGGCTAAGTGTGCTTTGGTAGTTTTAAAAAATTAAAATAGATTAAATGAATTCTAGTCAACAGCACACTGTGCAAGACATGAATTGGATTTTTTCCCCTGAATTAATGCCACCTGGTGTTATTTTATTGTAAATTTGAAAGAGGGAACTTCATGCAGCGAGTTTCACTTTACTGTCCAGTATCAGTCAGCTAGTTTAAAGCCTGTGGGCCATGCATGCCAGTTGACAGAGTATCCAGTGATGTTCAACTACTGGGTCATTATCAGTCAGGAAAAACCTCCCAGATTCGGTACATAAGTGCATCTTAAGAATTAGGACATCCTTAATTAGTATAGTATGGTATAGGGTTGTATTATTTTGTACATTTAGTGCACCGATTTATTTGTTTTTGGAGTTAACAGTGTAGCCTAAAATGCATCAAAGCTGAAAATACCATATGCTGTAATTTGTAGCTTGTGTGTGGCTGTTAATAAAGTGTGGTTTGACAGGTTATTGTTTATCAGCATTTACCTGCCTTATAAATACTCTAAAATATCAATTTTCCAAATCAGTTTTGATTACTAGTTGGCTAGTAACAATTAAAAGTCGTCTCAAGACTCAAATCTTTCACCACTTTTTAAGCCATTATTTTAAGCCTGGTTCACACTGTATGATTTTGGTTATGACTTGGTCATCTGAGACAAATTCTGAGAATCCTAAAAGATTCCTATAATGCTAGGCCAAATACTGTAGTCTTTCATCGCTAGTTTGACACGTTCCCCATCAGATTTTTCCTCGATTAAATTCTGGCAGTGTCAGAAGAATTGAGGTACAGTGCTGTAGTGTGGCGTGTCCTACTCTGTATTAGATTTCTTGTGTGTGTCCGTTTTTCACGTCTTCACTGTCGTACAGTCTGACATTAATGACAGCTGAGATCCTACAGTATGACGTTCCTTACAATGAGGATGACATGGCTTACAGTCTGACAAGCAACAGTCCCAAAGGACTAATAAAGATCACACAATATCAAAATAACAACGTTTTACTATGGTCGTTGGGGTTTTGGGTCCCCACAAAGATCTAAACCACGTCCTCCTCACAAAACTTCTGCTCATCCTCTGGTTAGCATCTTGTCTATGTTGACCTCATCACTTACAGCAGTGGGCTTGCAGCTGAAGTATCACTGCCAGCAAGGGCCTGATGGATCACATTGATATTTCAGTATTAAACTCTCTGACTTGAATATAAATGGAAAACATTCGACTGCATAGCTTAGAGATAAGTAATCACCCCCCAAAACACAATGCACACAACAAACATAAAAGTCTTAATTCATAAACAGGGCATCGTTGTTTTTTTTCACAAGTAACATTTACGTTAAAAGATGAAATGGTGCAATATAATTACCTTGCCATGATTCTGAACTGAGTACATCCTAATTGCAAACTTAAAGTCACTGAAATGAGCACAAGTTAACCAGTGCTGGTCATATTTGAAAAATGACTCAGGACTTTGCACATAGCCCAGGGCTTTTCATTGTTGTAAAAAGTATTTGTTTGCTATAGCATTAAACATAGGTCATTTATCATTGTAATATAATATTGGCATGGGATTTTGTTCTTTGATTGCATTTCAGGATGAAATCATTGACCAAATCAGACTGCCAGCTGGACCCAAACCTCACTAACAGTGATAAGGAGTCAGAACAACATCTGTGATGATTATGAAATGAGAGTGGTCAAAAGCTTGAGCAGTTTTGCTGTTTGCAGCAAAGAAAAACACAATGAATGGTGACCTCTAGAGACAGCTGATTTAACCCGAGACAGTCATTAAATGGGAGGTTGATTCCAAATTAAAAATTCACCTGTAAATTATAAGCAGGTTGCCAAGATAGAGATGAACATGGTAGGGAGAAAGTTTGGGCGTCTAAGTTCCAGTGAAGGGAAATTTTAATTCTACAGAATGCAAAGACTTTCTATACAATTGTATGCTTCCGGTTTTGAGGCAAAGGTTTGGAGAAAACACATATGGGTGTGATCGTCAGCTGTACACAAACTTTTGGCCGTATATTGTAGCATCAGTTGTGCTGTGTATATAACCTGGCCCAATCTAAAATAAGCAAAACAGGAAAATGCCTTGGTTGTAAGCTATAAGCTATAAATATTACAATACAACACAATGCCATAAGGTTAGTTACATGATTGTGACATGACATGCATTGTAAGTCTTAAAAATTTTAACTTGATTTTCTTTTTAGCATTTTTCAAACATTTCTTAACACTTAAGCATAAGCCATCCAACCCATCTCAGGCAACCATCTCCCTCTCTCTCTCTCTCTCTCTCTCTCTCTCTCTCTCTTTCTTTTTTTTTTATTTTTTTTACAAGGATTCTATGCTTACTGTGGCTGCATTTTCCCATTAAATGACAGTGTGTATGTGATAAAATGTACAGATAAAATGTGGTCAACTAGCATCCATGCTTAATGGCAACATTTTAACGATATAATTTATAGGATGTTTCAAGCATGAGATATTAAATGGATTCACAAATTAATGTAAATATTATTAAAATTATAATAAAAATAATTCGAATTTTTACAAATATTTTAATTATTTTATTCCAAGGTATTCAGCCCACTCTAAAAGTAATAGTCAAAGTCCAAAAGTAGAGGTATTGGAGCAACGAGGCCAATTCTATTGTTTCCGCTATACATCGAAGACATTTGGGTTTAAGATCAAAGGATGGGTATGAGAGAACAGATCAGAATTTCAGCTTCCATTTTCTCATCTTTACATCTACATGTGTTAAACAATTTTATTTTTAAAAATGGCACCTTTGGTGGCAGATCACCAAATATTTTGTTGAGCAAAAGTATAGGAACAGATAAGTCTTAAAGCGAATGAAAGTAAATAACACTTAATATTTGTTTGCATACCCCTTGCTTGCAATAACTGCATCCATCCAGTGACCCACTGACATCACCAAACTTTTTCTTTTGTGTTGCTTTTCCAAGCTTGTACTACAGCGTCTCTCAGTTGTTATTTGATTTAGGGTGGTTCTCCCTTCATTCTCCTCTTCATTAGGTGAAATGCTGTTCAACGTTAAGGGTTAAGGTCTGGTGATTGACTTGGCCAGTCTAAAACATTTTGTGAAAACAGTACAGTGATATAGTAATACTTTAGATGTGATACAGTAATACTTTAGAAAGTGAAGACAGTATAATAGATTGATATGACACAATATAGTTCATAAAATCAATTATGATGTAAAGGAGATCTTTCATTAGCAATACTGTACTACTTACAACATTACTTACAAGTTGCAGTATTTTGTAGAATGTGAGTCAATTATATTTGGCCTGTTTTTGATTGCATATAAATAACTTTTGATTTAGTTTCCTCTTTCCTAAAAAAGGGAATGACACAGCTATGTTTAGGCATTTTGATTATTTGCCTGGGACACTCTGCTTGCTCCCTCTATTTCTGAAATTAAAAGCAGCATGCTGAGCAACAGAGGGACTGAAGCATGTAACACAGTGTGGTACAGAAGCAGAGAGTAAAATCCGTTTGTTCCTGAAAGCCCTTGTGCTGAGCGCTAGTGATGTGTGGTCAGATTACTTCACAAGGTGCTTGATTTAAAGGCAATGATATGGGATGTGCTCTATTCACAATAAAATAACTACTATGTAACAAGTCTCACCCACTCTGTGTAGGACATTTCCTCAAATCTCATCAGAGACCCTGATTATTTAAAGGCCTAAATAACCATTCATGTTCTCTGTGTTGGTTAGTCTAATTCTATTACTTTCATGAGTGTCAGTTTACATGATAATATACTATTTACCATATCCGTGTTCTATAATTATCATTAAGACTGTACAAGTAGTAGTGTGTTTATTAGTGTGTACTGTATTGTCCTTTTTACTGCATTGTATAGTTTATTGTATAGTCTGTTGTTTGTATTTATTAAATGTGTTTATTGTCATTCTGTTATTTATCCTCTTGTCTGATGTTGTCTCATGTTAAGCATAGCATAGGAAGAAAGAACTGTACAACGCCAATTCCAAAAAAACAGTTTGGATGTGGTGTAAAATGTAAATAAAAATAGAATAGAAAATAATAGAAAACATATTAAATGTTTAAAGTAAGGAAATTTACCATTTTAAGAAAAAAATAAGCCATTATTGAACTTGATAGCCGCAAGACGTCTCAAAAAAGCTGGGACCGGGCAAAAAAAGGGCTGGAAAAGTAAATGTTACTGAAAAGAAACAGATGAAGTTTAGTTGGGAACAGGTCAGTAACATGATTGGGTATAAAACGAGTGTCTTAGAGAGGCAGAGTCTTTCAGAAGTAAGGATGGGCAGAGGTTCAATAATCTGCAAAAAACTATGTGTACAATTTGTGAAACAATTTCAGAATAATGTTCCTCAATATAAAAATTGCAAAGGCTATGCATGTCTCATCATCTACTGTACAAAATATCCTCAAAAGATTCTGAGAATCTGCAGAAATCTCTGTGCACAAGGGACTAGGGTGAAAATCAATATTGCATGCCTGTGAGCTATGGGCCCTCAGACAGCACAGTATTAAAAACAGGCATGATTCTGTAAAGGAAATCACTACATGGGCTCAGAAACATCTCCAGAATTCAGTGTCTGTGAACACAGTTCACCGCGATATCAACAAATGCTGGTTAAAGCTCTATCATGTAAAGAAGAAGACATACGTAGACATGAACCAGAAACACCATCATCTTCTCTAGGCCAAAGCTCATTTAAAATGGACTGAGGCAATGTGGAAAAATGTTTTGTGGTCAGAGGAAAATGTAAAATTATTTTGGAAGCCATGGACGCCATGTCCTCTAAACGAAAGAGCACTAAAGAGGAGAGGGACCATCCAGCTTTTTATCAACGCTTAGGTCAAAAGCCTGCATCTCTTATGGTATGGTGGAGCATTAGTGCCTATGTAATGGGCAGCTTGCTCATGTGGAAAGGCACCATCAATACTGAAAGAGACAGTATCTCATAAAAGTGAGTACACCCCTCACATTGTTGTAAATATTGATATCAAAAAAATGATATCTTTTCATGTGACAACACTGAAGAAATGACTCTTTGCTACAATGTAAAGAAGTGAGTGTACAGGTTGTGTAACAGTGTAAATTTACTGTCCCCTCAAAATAACTCAACACACAGACATTAATGTCTAAACCACTGGCAACAAAAGTGAGTACACCCCTGAGTGAAAATGTCCAAATTGGGTGTATTCAGGCTTTAGAACAACATCTGCTTTCATCCAGATTCCATTCTATCTTTACTTCTGAAAGACTCTGCCTCTCTAATATACTCTTTTTATACCCAATCATGTTACTGACCTGTTGACAATTAACCTAATTAGTTTCAAAATGTCTCTCCAGCTGTTTCTTTTTAGCAAAACTTACATTTCCAGCCTTTTGTTGCCCTGTCCAAACTTTTTGGAAATGTGTTGCTGCCATCAAATTTAAAATTGCCTTTATTTTTTTTTCTTAAAATGATACATTTCCTCATATTAAGCATTTAATATGTTTTCTATCTTCTATTGTGAATAGCATATGGGTTTAAGAGATTTGCAAATGATTGCGTTCTGTTTATATTATTGTTTTGCACAGTGTCCCAACTTTTATGAAATTTGGACTGTATTACATTACTAACACTGCCTCTATCTGATGACTTGATTTCCCCCTAACACTCATGTTTCGCACTGTGAGTCGTTAATAGCTTTGCTCATCAGGTTCTAGCTGCAAGGCATGAAACCTGAGATGACAGTGTCTGTGTACACAATACATTCCTACTTATTAACACACAGACACACACACACACACACACACACACACACACACACACATCACTGGGGTGACGTCAAGGAGAAAGCAGCTTGTCTAATTAAAGCACAGCTCCCTCCCAGTCATTTACAGTGTAATTAGACAAACAGATGGAAGAACGCAGGACAGATAGAGATTCAAGAGCAGCCTGGTACATCAGGGCCGCAGGCATTAGCCAGGTACATGGAGCACAAGAGTGATGTGCAATGTACCTGGGAACAAGGATAAATTATGTACTGTATGCATTATATAAAACAAAGCCCATAAGTAAATCGTAGTGCAGTTGGCTAGAACACAGTGTCAGAGATCATGTCACTCAAGGACTGTTTAAAATGGAGGATTGCTGCAAGTAAACACACACGAGCATGGAACGCAAACAGGAAAAAACCAGTTTTGAATGTACAGTATTCTTCACTAATATTGACACCCTTGGTAAATATGAGCTAAGAAGGCTGTGCAAATTGTTGATATTGTTTTGTTTTTTTTTTTTCAAAAAATTCACACAAATATGTATAAAAACATTGATATTAAACAATAAGCAAACAAAGCACAAGACTATAAAATATATTTGTTAAATATAGGTGTGCAATAATTATTTAGTCAAGACTTTGTGCTACTTCCCTTTGCTCTGAGTCTTTTCCTATAATGCCTGATGAGGTTGGAGAATACAGTGGTGTGAAAAAGTGTTTGCCCCCTTCCTCATTTCCTGTTCCTTTGCATGTTTGTCACACTTAAGTGTTTTTTTTCACCTTTAATAATAAACACCTTCATTTACAAATTGCATTTTGTGTTTACTTGTGTTGTCCTTGACTATTGTTTAAATTGGTTTGATGTTCCGAAACACTTAAGTGTGACAAACGTGCAAAGGAACAGGAAATGAGGAAGGGGGCAAACACTTTTTCACACCACTGTACATGGTGAGGGATCTGAGACCATTCCTCCAAACAGAATCTCTCCAGATCACATTTCGAGGTCCACACTGGTGGACGCTCCTCTTCAGTTCACCCCACAGGTTTTCTATGGGGTTCAGGTCAGGGGACTGGGATGGCCATGGCAGGACCTTGATTTTGTGGTCAGTAAACCATTTTTGTGTTGATTTTGATGTATTTTTTGGATCATTGTCCTGCTGGAAGATCCAACTACAGACCATTTTAAACTTTCTGTCAGAGGCAGTCAGGTTTTCATTTAATATCTGTTGATATTTGATAGAGTCCATGATCTTAACAAAATGTCCAGGTCCTCTTGCAGAAAAACAGCCCTAAAATATTAAAGAGCCACCACCATATGTAACCGTGGGCATGAGGTACCTTTCCATATGGCTACATCTCTGTGTGTCAAAGCCACCTCTGGTGTTTTTTTTTTTTTTACCAAAAAGCTCTATCTTGGTTTCATCTGACCATAGAACTTGATCCCATTTGAAGAGCCAGTAGTGTCGGCAAATTGAAGATGCTCAAGTTTGTTTATGGATGAGAGTAGATGCTTTTTTTCTTGAAACCCTTCCAAACAGCTTGAGGTGATGTAGGTGACTTTGGATTGCAGTTTTGGAGACTTTCTCACCCCAAGATGCAACTAACTTCTACAATTCTCCAGCTGTGATCCTTGGCAACTCGAACCATCCTCTTCACAGTACGTTGAGACAATATAGACACATGTCCTGTTCTAGTTTGATTCATAACATTTCCAGTTAACTGGAACTTCTTAATTATTACCCTGATATTTGAAATTGACATTTTCAATATTCGTGCTATTTTTTTATAGCCACTTCTCATTTTGTGACGCTCAACAACCTTTTTGATCACAGCTATATTCCTTGGGTCTTACCAATTGTTTTGAATGATTAAGGGAATTTTCCCTATGTGTTACCTCATATTTATACCCCTGTGGAACATGAAGTCTTGGTTGAACAATTTCATGTTCCTAGTCACCCAGGTGTACTAAAAAAAACTGTAAAATATCAATGGAAATATATTCAAATATATTTTTCTCATTTGAATTCATAGGGGTGCCAATAATTGTTGCACACCTATATTTAACATAAGAATTGTTTTTTGACAAACCTGTGTTGTGTTTGCAGTTGTTTGATATCCACGAGAGCAGAGTATTTTTGTGAATTATTTGAACAAAATATCAATAGTTTAAACAAGAAAGACAATTATTCATAGCCTTCTTTGCTCATATTTACCAAGGGTGCCAATATTAGTGAAGGGCACGTTAAATACACTTCTGTACGTGGACAGAATAAACATTTAGATTATTTACAGTGAAGAATAGTCTATTGTATGTATACAGTCAATAAGATTATACATAGAGCAGGTTTCCACACACAAGGGACCATTTAGTAGTTAGTACGTTTGCCTCGCACCTCAAAGGTTGGAGGTTTGAAGTCCACCTCTGCCCTATGTACACAGAGCTCTCCCTGTGCTTCAAAATTATTTTCAATTAGGCCTACTACAATTTCCTGAATAGATTTCAGACCAGTCGGTCAGGATGAAGACAAAATTTCTAAGTACTTGCCATCCACATTATTAGAAACTCCTGTACATCTGCTCGTTTATGCATCAATTAGCCAATCATGAAATGCATAAAATCATGCAGATACAGGTTAAAAGAGTGGAGAAAATGCTGTATGATTTCAGTAACTTTGACCATGGCATTGTTGTGCTTGCTTGATGTGCTGGTTTGAGTATTTCACAAACTTCTGATCTGGGATTTTCTCCAACAACAGTATCTAGAGTTTATACAGAATGGTGTAAAATACAATAAAAAACATCCAGTGAGAGGATCTTCAGGTAGAACCACCTTGTAAGAAAGGTCAGAGGACTGTGACTAGACAGGTTCAAACTAGCAGGGAGGCTACATTAACTCAAATAACCGCTCTTTACAACCGCAATGAGCAGAAAATTATCTCAAAAAGCACAACATTTAGAACCTTGAGGCAGACGGGCTACAACAGCAGAAGACCACATCGGGTTCCAGTCCTTCCAGCAAGGAACAAGAACTTGTGGCTACAGTGTGTCAAGACTCACTAAAACTGGAACATTCCGATGTTCTTCTGGGTGATTTACTAAATGTGATGATAAATCCCACCCTAAAACATCAAAACAACCACAATTCTCTTCCTAAATAAGGGGGCTCTTAATTTAGTGCCCCCCTCTCTCTCTCTCTCTCTCTCTCTCTCTCTCTCTCTCTCTCTCTCTCTCTCTCTCATACCAAATGTAAACAGAGCTGTAATGTAAACATCATGTGTTACATGCCAATTCAACCTGCCTCCTCTCCATCTACAGCTCACACTCAATCACGACCCGTGCCATGACAGTACATAAGTTCTGAGCAAATATATGTTTTAAAAGAAAAGTGGGGTTTCAGCACTGTATCAACAAACTATGCTCAAATATTTAGTAATATCGTTAAAAATAACCATAAAAATCTTGTAACAATCTTGTAACGAGTGTAGGCGTGCAGTGTTTTTAATCTGCTCCTTTAACACAACAATGGAGCATGTCTTGACATGGTCAACTCAAGAATTACAATTAAGAGTTATGTGCTTTACATGTCAAAATGAAACTGTTATTTGACCAGTGATGGGCTCATGGATGAAAAATGAGCCAACAAAGAATAAAAAATCATAAATAAAACTCTTCAGAATTGTACATGCTTAGTACTAATACTCAATCTCTCACTGTTGTTTAATTGCCTAATATCACTTTTTCAAGTACATGGGGAACATACACAGAGTCTATTGTGTAAGTAACAGCTCATTAACTCCAAACAAAGCACATGTGGCAAACAATTTAACACTCACAAACATCATAATGGACCACCAAGCAGGAAAACACTTCTTTGTAAAAAAAAAAACAAAAAACTCAACTGCTGTTCTGTCATGTAGCAAAAAAATACCAAGAACATCAGAATATGTAATGATGCTAGAGCTTGGCCTTGGTATGAATTATGTAGTGTTCAAGTTGCCGTCTTGCACTTCAATGACAAAATAGCACAAAACTGTCAGAATGTTTGGCTTCATCATTGGTGTACTCCAGCTGTTCTGTGTTTTAATTCAGACGGACTCAGAATACATTAATAAAGAAAGCTTGGCGCAAATATAAACTATGAATATTGTTCAGGTGCCAGTGGGGGTTTGATAGCGACAGTATGGAAGACATATTGCCATCTCCTGCTTCGACTCTTCAACAGCGCATCCATTAGCCACTTTAAAGCAGTGAAAATCGAATTTTCAGCTGACAGTCTTTATGGAAGCCGTCAAGGTCAAGTGTACTCCACCGCACTACATATTTCATTGTTTGAAAAACCTCTCTGAGGCGCTATCATCTGCTATCATCTGCTATCATTTTTGATTTATTTAAAACATACTGATGTTTTCTGCCGCACACCGAGCATTACACTGAGCAGCAAGAAACTGGATGATGAAGAGATAGTGTATGTCCTTTTATTTAAATTGAAGAAAACGTTCTCTCCTAAAGAAAATGTGACCAATTACACTGTTGAGGAGTGTTCCCCATGTGGCACCTGCTCCAAATTGAATCTAAATATGCAGAATCCATTTTTTACTGTGCAAGACAGCTCTCAAGGAAACAAAGAATTATGGAATGGCTATATAACGCAATACTGATAGATGACCACAGATCTGGAAACTTTGTATGCATGTTTATTTATTTATTTATTTTTTTTTTGCATAGGAGCATTTAAACAGTGGATTACACTCGTATGAGTTATCACTCAAAAATACACCAAAAGAGCAGTATCCTCCCATCAAATAAAAATGGCAGATGGGTCAATTGATGTTAATTATTTGGAATCATTGAGAGCTTTGTAGTTGTTTTGAACTCTCCAATACTGTCTGACACACCCTGGAAACTGAGCACCCTTCCGCTATATCACGTTAGTAACCTTTCACCCAGGGAAAAATGTGCAGAGAGGTATGATCTCATTCTGTCAAGGTAAATGAGAAATGTTTCGAGTTCATTAATGTGGAATAATTGTACAATTTATGTTCAACTTAGCTATCATTAGACAAGTACAATCAGGTCCATAAGTATTTGTACAGTGATACAGGTTTGGTCATTCTGCCTCTCTACACCACCACAATGGAGGCAATTCGTTTTTCACATGGGTGTTGAATAAGTTTTTTTTTTTTTTTTTCCCTTTCAGTAAAAATAAATAAATAAATAAATAAATAAATAACTGTTTGTTTACTCAGGCTGCCTTTGTTTTATGTTGTATTTCATTGGAAGTTGAAAAAACTGTTTAGTATGAGATATACACAAAAACAGAACAGATCAGGATTAGAGCAAATACTTTTTTCACAGTACTTTATATTAGGGATACCACAGAACAATTTGGTCCAAAAAATGGTTAACATTTCTCTGAAGTCTTGGCTGAAAAGGGGGGGGGGTGGGGGGGGTCGGAATGCAGATTTTTACAAATCATTTTAATGGTTATTATAATTTGACAATGACTTCAAATGCTTTGCTTCCTTTGCTTTACTGTCAGTCAGTGCAGATGCATTTAAACAATTTCAGCAGTGAAAAATTGCCATATGGAGACATTAGAGAAGCAATTTACAACAGGACTGTACTCTGTTATAAACTGTACTCTGTCATGTAGTTCACTGTTTGCTCTGAAGCGAAAAGATCAGGTCTACAATGAATCTCACATTCTTTTAGAGTTTTCACTTGTCATCTTGCTGTGTAGTACTAATCAGCTTACATGACCCCGAACCCTATTTGAACCTTACTGCATGTCTCTCATGCACAGAGTGAACCCCAGTGTCGATCCAGAGATACAAACCCACAGAGATCGAGCCCTCTACGTGACGCACTTGCTACTCTACGCCTCCGTACAGAGGCCTTGAAAAACGAGAAGGGGTGCAAGAAAGCCCTTGTGTACGTATGTGCATTTTAGCATTGTTATTGGTCACAAAAATAACTGATATTCTTCAAGTCAGTGCCATCATAAACAGTCATCTGGTCCCAGTGAGTATGAGAGGATCCTGAGAAAGCACAGTGACTTACGAATAAACCAATACACAACCATTACTTCCTACTGACTTTAGATGTAGTTCCCTCAATTTCTAAGCAATAGTTTGGCCAAAAATGAAATTTCCATAACTTCCCCTTGAGCCCAGATTATTGAAGAAATATGTGAGATGGCTTGGGAAAACCCATTGGTCGAATTCTTGAAAACAAACAATGATGAGAAATCTGGTTTTGACCACAATTTTGTTTTCATGCCAGATATATACTTAGATATTTCTACTTTTATTCCACCAAAACAAAATAGAAACCTTTTATTATTATTATTATTTAGTTTATTTTCTATTCTTTCCTAGGCTGTGTATGTGCAAATATCATGTTGTCTAAGGAGCCAGTATAATAAGCATTTACATTTATGGCATTTGGCAGACGCCCTTATCCAGGGCGACTTACAGACATGCTTTGAAATCTGTGAATAAATACATGCTGATACTGGTTCACTAGGTCACAGACTAAGAATAGCATCAGTCTAAAAACTCTGTTGGGAAGGTAATATAGCAAGAAAAACACACAAATACTTTTAAAAAAGAAGAAAACGTGCTTTTTAAATACTTTAGGAAGAGGTAGGTCTTTAGACACCATTTGAAGACATCACATCACATCACCATCAAAACACACATTTTCAAATGTTTTAAAAAATGACCTAATAAAAACACATTAATAAATAATAATAAAAAAGATATTAAGCCAACAGAACTGACATTTAAATCAATGATTATTTTCTCACAGATGTTAGCATGAACAGAGATTAGCATGCCTGAAGATACAGCAATGAGGCTTGTGTTTAAATGCCGAGAGTGACTTTTTCCTTAGCGACTGAGACTGGACGATACTGATAATCAGTGAAAATTTATTCCCCATTGTAAATGTATAATGTTTTAACATTTGGCAGTAATGTTGTTTTTCCATAAGTATATTAGGGTATAAATGTGTGCTCTCTGTTAGTGGAAATGTAATGAACTCTTTAGATTTCAATTTTCTCTTTTTTTCACTTTTTCTGATAGCCAGTGTTTATAAAGCTAGGATTTATAAGAAGAGATAAACGCAAAAGAATCATTGTAGAAATCGTCTAAAATAGTATCCATCCATCTGTTTTCTGTAGCACTTATCCTACATAGGGTCGTGGGGCGCCTGGAGCCTATCACAGGGAACTCAGGGCATAATCAGGGGACACCCTGGATGAGGTGCCAACCCATTGCAGGGCACAATCACACACTATGGACAATTCGGAAATTCCAGTCAGCCTACAGCACATGCCTTTGGGCTGGGGGAGGAAACCAGAGTACCCGGAGGAAATCCTGAAAGCACAGGGAGAACATGCAAACTCCACACACACAGGGTAGAGGCAGGATTCAAACCACCAAGTTTGCAACCCCCAGGTGCAAGCCAAACGTGCTAACCACTACACCACCGTGCCTCCCCAAAAATAGTATATATAGTAGAAAATTTTAAAACATTGACCATGTGACCATGTGTTTTCCCTGGCCGCCACCTGTATTTGGTGGTGACTTTTCTTCATTTAATTTTGTACTGGAGCTATGGGGCTAATATAGCTATTCAGTACTGGAAACATTAGCATTATGAAAATTACGTGTCTACCTCATAACCACACCAGAAAACATAGTTTCGCTCAGAAATACCATTTATGTATAAAAAGTAACTCATCTAGCATTTCTATGGTACAGAATATTTCCCCCCTCGCTGGTGTACAATATAATTCCTCCCAATTCCTTGCCAAACTGATACAATCTATTTTCTTTTTTTTTTTTTTTTTTTTCATAACAATTTTTATTGATTCTCATACACTTTTCAGAGTACAACAAAATATATCA
>JAFFST010050115.1:128467-147957 GCA_022414735.1 Noturus placidus | reverse complement strand
TAGGTCATCCAGAATGATCATGGGCCTCTTGGCTGCATCTCTGATCAGTCTTCTCCTTGTATGAGCTGAAAGTTTAGAGGGACGGCCGGGTCATGGTCTCTTTCCATTTCAATATTATCGCTTGCACAGTGCACAGTGCTCTCGGACCTACCTGGTGTGTTCCTTGTTCTTCATGATGCTCTCTGTGCTTTAAACGGACCTCTGAGACTATCACAGAGCAGGTGCATTTATACGGAGACTTGATTACACACAGGTGGATTCTATTTATCAACATTTAGGTCAACATTGGATCATTCAGAGATCCTCACTGAACTTCCGGAGAGAGTTTGCTGCACTGAAAGTAAAGCGGCTGAATAATTTTGCTCGCCCAATTTTTCAGTTTTTTATTTGTTGAAAAAGTTTGAAATATCCAATAAATTTCGTTCCACTTCATGATTGTGTCCCACCTGTTGTTGATTCTTCACAAAAAATTACAGTTTTATATCTTTATGTTTGAGGCCTGAAATGTGGCAAAAGTTCGAACAGTTCAAGGGGGCCGAATACTTTCGCAAGGCACAGTAACTAACCCCTAAAATGCCAACCCCACATTAACCTTTTAAAAAATAAAAATAAAAAATAAAAAAACCTTACTCTGGCTCTTACACCTCTACTCTGCATACTTTGCTTTTCTAAAACTCAATTACAGATCTTCTATAGTAGTACTACTTGTATTGTTCTCTGATTGTTCTTTGATATATCGCTTTGCTTATATTTCCTCATTTGTAAGCCGCTTTGGATAAAAGCATCTGCTAAACGAATAAACGTAAATAATTTGGTGTGATTTTAGACTGACCATTTCCACCCATAGCTTACAGCTTATAATTTAAAAATCACAAAAGGATATCAGACAGTGTTGGCTATAATGTTCAATCAATAAAGGTCATATCAGGCGTTTTGTAGAATCACATGAAACACTGTGAGCCAAAATTTGATATTTCATCCCATGTAGTTTCTTTTTAAGTAGAAACAGAATTTGTTGAATCACGAACATCTCTACCACACTGTGTTCATGGAAACACAGCGAATCAAAAGGTGATATTTCGACTGAAATAATTTTGTCGAATCGAGTGATATAAAAACTAAGGACGTCTATTCTACCAGAGACAAAGAAGAAGAACTGAGAGAGAGTGAGGGAAAAAGGTGGGGTGATTAGGAATGTTCAAAACAACACATTCCAAGAGTACAAATACATTTTGTTCCAGTACATCGTGACCCAAACTACAGACTTTCCGAATTGAGCCACAGAGACCATGCTATGAAACTTATCAGCTTATACATGATAATGTGTTTGGCGGTCAGTGAAAATCCAACGTTCCATGATTCCAGGATTTGCAATGCCATTCAGCCCTTGTAACTCTTTTTTTTTTTTTCAACCATGGATCTAATATACATTTAACCATTTAAAAATGTGTTAACCAATATCAGGCAACAATCTTATTTTTACAAGGTTTCATTGCTGAAAAACTGCATTTTGCTTTTAAATGAGTAACAATGTTGAAAGTTTTTAGTATACAAATCGCAAATACACAAAATATGGTTAACAAGCATCCAAGCAAATGGCATTAGTACATCTTTAATTTGGGTGACATGGTTGTACACTGTTAAATCGGATAGATCACTCATTTAAAATTCAAAACATTTGAGGAAACTAATTACCTCAAAATTTTTAAGTTGATAAATCAAATTCTTTAAGCCGGATACACTCAAATTTAACAAAAAAATTAACTCAGACTTGTTATATTTAAGTGTATTTGGCTTAAAGAAATTGATTTATCAAATTTATTTATTGATATATTAAAATTTGAGGTAATTAGTTTTCTTATCCGGTTTTTCAGTGTACACTCAAAATGCCCTTGTCAGCAAATATCATTGAAAATAAAGGGGAAAAAAATAACAATGGAACGTGTGACGTGTGGAATATTCCAAATATTTCAATGACTTCTGTAAAACCATGTTTCTTGCAGGCAGTGTTAAACAGATTCGTACATGAATTCTATTAACAAACAGCATGGTTTTGAAGTATTTAATGATTATAGTATATCAAGGTAAAGTGTAGTTATACATAGTGGTCTGAGATATGAAAAATAAATGCTAAAATGCTGTAAATTGTATTTTTTATTAATACTTTGTTATTTATCTGAAATATGCACATAGGTTGTTGTGAAGAATGATATATTTCTGTTTAATATGTCTTAATTGTAATTGAGGGACACAAATGGAATCCTGATTATGGAATCCCCCATATGTTCGAAGAAAAAAGGCAAAAAGTTGAAGGTATCACCAAAATTATGGGTAAAAAGTGGAAGTGTATCTGATTCACAGCTGCCAAATCATTACATCTGTTCCCTGGTCTATCCATTTTAATGTAATTGTGCAGGAGTGAAATGCAGAAGAACTTCCCCATCACTGATAATGTGATTGTAGATGACAGGCCGTGCTTAGGCATATCTAATCTAGCCTGACTGCAGAGGTACAGATTAGGGCAGGGCTAAGAGATGACACATGACAGATGGCAGAGTGGAGCGAAAGACTCTGAAGCTGATCCCAGTCCGGAAGAGCTCAACACGGTTAAACACCACAGTCCTCATTGTGTCAGTGCCAACTCCCTGTGTGCTAGGATTTGAGAAATTATCTGGTTACGATTCTTAAGAAGAGAGAAAGAGAATGTACACAAGAAAGAAGGCGCCCTTGCCCCGCCACACACTTCCCACACCAAGGCCTTGGGAGAGTTGCCAAATCACACACAGACACACAACATTCAAATGGCAAGATGTCTCGCTTATTCAGAGAAAGGCAGTTCAATGTCAAAAGCATATCAATGTCAGACAAGAACAACTCCATATATGGTTTCCAGGAAGTCATAGAAATATGAGTAAATGTTATTCAGGAAGGTATGTAAATGCATGCTAAAGGTATTCGAGAAGACAAATGAATGCGCAAAATCCTGAGGGGCTTTATCTGTCTGTACCTGGTTGGGAAGGGTTAAAGGTCTAAGACCGGAACAAAGAAAGTGTTAACAAGGGATTAGAGAAGGAGGAGTGTTTGCAAAATAGTATCAATGCAAAATAGCACATAATAGAAGAAGAAGCCTTTATTTGTCATTTATACATTACAGCAGATTGATTTTCTTTTTTTTCCCCCACATATCCCAGCTTGTTAGGAAGCTGGAATCAGAGCTCAGGGTCAGCCATGATACGGCACCCCTGGAACAAAAACTTGGTTAACCAACTTGCTCAAGGGCTCAACAGTGGCAACTGAGGTGTATTTGCCTTCAGAGGACACACCTAATCAAACAGCATCATGAAAGCCAAGCAGCAATCAAAACAAGTCCTGGAAACAAAGTTGTGGAAAAGTCTATAATGGCTATAAAAAAATATCCCAAAAATTTTGAACTACCAGCAGAGAATCATTAAACACATTATTTAAAAAAAAAAAAAAAACACAGTTGAAAGAACATGGCACCGACTCTGCATAAAGGAGGCCATACACCAAAAGTCAATGGCACAGTAAATAGAACATTAGTCAGAGAACTACCAAGAATCCAAGAGTAACTTTTGTCATGATGCTACCCTAACCGTGCTTCGCTGTGGGGACATTGTTATGTGGGTGATGTGCACTACTTGGTTTCCACCAAATGTACCACGTCATATCAAAGACAAAATGTCCATAAGAACCTCTTTCAGGCCAGGTTGTAACTACACAATATGGAACCTGGAGGTTGGAAGGCTGGTAGAGGGGCAAATACTTATGTAAGGCACTTTATTATTATTTTTTTACATTTAACATCTGTTTACAAAAGGATTTGATGTTGTCACAAGGCAGCCAAATAGAAATCTGGGTCGTTAATGCTACTGTACTGTACTGAAGCTTTTGATTTGTTTCTCCAAGCCTCAACTACGTTTTAATGTGGCCAGTCTTTGACCCTGAAACAAGAAGAAACAAGACGTTTTGTCAATATATAGCATGCTCGGTATGGTACATTATAGCTCTTCAGCGAAGTTTTAATTAACATTTACCTTCACAATGGGCTTAATGGGCAATGGCTCATGGTTCAGTATGTTCAGTAATTGATCCAAAGGGCCCAGAGAACTATTAAAAAAAAAAAAAGTCTAGTGTCCTGTGATTTCCCAAGTCTTTTTCTGGTTGAATTTTCATTTAAAAAACAGCATTGGTAAAAATGGGCTTCAGTATTACAGTGGATTAAGAGATATTTCCAGCACATCATTCTGTCAGAACGACATCTCACTGCCAGTGAAATCGGCTGACACTTAACAACCCGATACACAAAGTGAATTCTCTTGAGGTAACAGACTGCTACTTGATATTCAGAATTGGTTATATTGGCCAGTAAGATAACATTTATAAGGAATTTGATTTGGCACTCGACAGTAAATTACAAAAAGGGAAATAAGAAAAAGTAGTGTGAGTGAAAATAATTTAAATGTCAATACGGAACTAATGCAATGGTGCTATTTAATTTCATGATGTCTGGTTCATTGTGTTTTCAATGAATAACAGCAGTAAAATGCTGTGACTCCTTGTTGCCCCAGTACATTTCATGGCAACTTGGTCTGATAAAGCAAACAAAAGCTGCTGCTTGAATGATCAGCCTGAATGTTGTATAATTGCTTTAAACAGAAAAACCTTAAACCAACTATTCACAGGATGAAAGGCCAAATTCTGCACAGACCCTTTAAAGAACTATCAGCAGTTATACAGTAATTCAGCACATGAATACAACCCCAATTCTGAAAAAGTTTGGACAGTATGGAAAATGTGAAAAAACAAAAAGAGTCATTGGAAAATTCAGCTCACCCTGTACTATATTGAAAACACATAATTTGTTGTTTTACTTTGTGAATTAAAATTATTTTTTAAATTATACAATCACGCGTTTGGGCGCTGAAGACACCAGTTGGTTAAGTTAAGCAAGGGGAATTTCCCTCCATTCATCCATTATACATCAGTTGCACAACTGTACTGGGCCTTTGTTGCTTTATGTTGCACTTCATAATGCTCAACACATTTTCAAAGGGAGACAGGTCAGGATGGCTTCAGGCCATGTTAGCGCCCACACTCTCTGCTTATGTAACAATGCCCTTGTAATCTAGGCAGAATGTGATTTGGTGTTATCCTGCTCTGGATGGCAGCATGTTGCTCCAAAATGTGTACATATCCTTCTGCATTAATGGTGCCCTCACAGATTACCCATACCATGGGTAGCACTGACACGCCCCCATACCATGCAAGATGCTGGCTTTTGGACCTGACACTGATAACAGTTTGGATGGTCCGTTTGCTCTTGGGCCCAGAGAACATGACAGCTGTTTTGTCCAAAAACTATTTGAAATGTTGAACTTATCAGTCAATAAAACTCAATTCCACTGTGCTACTGTCGATTTCAGATGAGATCAAGTCCACAGAAGTAGGCGGTGCTTCTGGACAGTGTTGATGTATGGATTATGCGTTGCATAGTAAAGCTTTAACTTGTACCTGTGGTTTTGTCTGACAAAGCTTTACCAAAGTATTCCAGAGCCCATGTCAGGACATCCATTACAGATGCATGACGGTTTTTAAGACAGTGACGTCTGAGCAATAGGAGATCACGCTCATTCAGAAATGGATTTTGGCCTTGGCTTTTAGTCACCAAGATTTCACCGGATTCCTTGCCACTTTTAATTATATTGTGCACTGTAGAAGGTGCATTGTAGAAATGCCCAAAATTTCACAGATTTGTATTTGGAGAATGTTGTTCTCAAAGTCTTGGAATATTTGCTGACACATCTGTTGGCAGATTGATGAGCCTCGACCTATCCTTGCTCTTGAAGGACAAGGCCTTTTTTGGAGGCTCCGTATATACTGTGATTAGACGATTGTCTCACTTGTTTCACATCACCTTCTTATTTCAATTTGTCGTATATTGCCCCTGCCCACTTTCTTGGCACATGTTGCTTGCATCAATTTAAAAATACACATTTATTTTTTTTAAAAATGGTAAAACATCAAATACCTTGTATGTATATGTATTTTTTTTTTTTTTTTTTTTTTTTTTTTTTTTTTGTGTGTACAGTTAAGTACATTTACAAATCACACCTCTTTGTTTTATTAGCATTTTCCATTTTGTCCCAACATATTTGGAATTGGGGTTGAAAGATAAAGTTATCTTCCAGCCATTTGGATTTACGGATTATATTCACATTAAAACAACAACCCTTATGTATCACAGGAGGGATGTAGCATATATGTATATGACTAATTGAACTCTTTGAGTAGGTTGATCAAGATGGTGGAATTCCCTGAAGTGGCTTGGATCTAGGATTTCCTCTGATGGGACTTATCAGTGCTCCTCAGGACTGTACCCCTCCCAGTCCAACGGGTGTTTTATGTGCACCCGCTTGGATCATCATGAGTACTACAAAATGCAGACATCATATGGTGGAGATCCATCAATGTCCAAGGAAGGAGGATTCACTTCATGGGAAAACATATCAGCCAGGGGTCCAGAGACCACCAGCATAAGACAGGAGAAGTTCTGCTGAGGATGGCCCCACATGCAGTGAGATTACTGTGGATGGTACCACTTAGAGACCACAAAGATAGCTTAGGACTGCAATTACTATGAACAGTTTTGCCATTATCTATGCTAAATTGCCCCTAGTATAAATTAGTTTGTGAACATATGTGTGCACATGGGGCTGCTTTTGGGCTACTGATTGGAGGTAAGGAGTTAAACTCTCAGCAACAACAAGCTGCACCAAGAGTTTCCATGGTGGCTATAGAGAAAAGAGAAAAACAAAATATGACTGTGAGGTTCTCCGTCCCATATCAACATATTGTCGCCATGCTTACAGATTCTGAGAATGACTAAATAGACCATTTCACTTGATTAGTGAGCTCTGTAATCAGTCCTTCAGGTGCATCTCTTCTGCTTGAGATGCTAATTGAGATCTTAAAGGATTTTTATTTTTGCATGTATGTTCTTGGAACTGGTGGAGATATAATTTATAGATCCCTTTACTCGGAGGCATGGTGGCTTAGTACTTAGTAGGTTTGCCTTGCACCTTCTGGCTTGCATGTTCTCCCTTTGCTTTGGGGGTTTCCTCCGGGTACTCCGGCTTTCCTCACCCAGTCCAAAGACATGCACTGTAGGCAGATTGGCATGACTAAATTGTCCATAGTTTGTGAATGGGTGTGAGTCTGTACCATTGTGCCCTGCGATGGATTGGCACCCTGCCCAGGGTGTCCCTTGCCTTGTACCCTGTTTCTCTGGGATAGGCTCGCCGTGACCTGTGTAACATACAATTGTACAGAAATTGGATGGAATGATGGAAATCATTTTACTAATTATTTATTTGCAATTGTTTTAGGAGTGAGTGGCTTGTATTGGAGCTAGTACAGATTTGATTGCATACCTCTTGAATCATTATTAAACCACAAATTTGAAGGATGGGGCAGAGGGGGGGGGGGCAGTGCTAAGCTACCAACACTATTACCATCTATGATCTGATTAATGATGGTCCGCCAGCACTGTCATCTTGATGAAAAAAAAAATCTAATCTCTCTCAGTGTTATTGCTAGGACTGCTATTTTGCTCTGCCTCATTATCTTCAGTGACTGCACTGGTCTAATTTCTTATCACCACAGCTGTTCATAACGTCTCATATACAGTCCCCTCTATTGGATGGGTATGGACAATTCATTAGTTTTTTCCTGTATACAGAAGACATTTGTTTTTAGATCAAACGATGAATTTCAGCTTTTATTTCCTGGTATTTATATGTAGATAAATGACATAGAACATAGCACATTTTGTACCAAACCACCCAATTTGTAGGTGAGCAAAAATGTGACCATGTGACAAACAGGTGTTTATTGTTACCTAGGTGTGTCCTGTTAGCTTGATTGTTTAAACAATAAATAGCTCTGAACATCTACTCTTGACTCCTTCAGTTTCACCTGTAAGTACTGCATTTGTTGTTAAAAAGTATAAGCCAACATGGAGATCAGAGAGCTGTATATGGGAGAAAAGCAAACCATTCTGTAGCTGAGAAAATAGGGAAAATCAATCAGAGGCATTGCACAGACATTGGACATAGCCAATACAACAATGTGGAATGTCCTCAAGAAAGAAAGAAAACAGTGGTGTACTGAATAACAGACACCAAATGAGTTGGCCAAGGAAAAGAACAACAGCTGATGACAGAAACATTGTGAGAGCTTTGGGAAAAAAAAAAAAAGTCAGTGACATCACCCCCACCTCCACAGGGCTGGGGTGAAGGTGTAACAATCTACCATTTGAAGAAGACTTGGAGAGCAGAAATATAGAGGCCACACCACCAGATGCAAACCACATCATCTGCAGTAAGAATCAGAAAGCCAGATTGGAATTTGGCAATGAAATAGAAAGGCCAAAGTTTGGAGAAAGAAAGGATCTGCACATATCCCAAAACATACAAGCTCATCTGTGAAATATGATGGAGGTAGTGTCATGACTCGGGCTTGCATGGCTGTTTCTGGAACAGGCTAACTAATCTTTATTGATGATGTAACTCATGATGGTAGCAGCAGAATGAATTATTGCAAGGAAGGGATATGTAACCAATTATTAAGTGTAATATACATTAATTTACTGCAAGTGTTATCTAATCCTATATTTTGCTCACCTAAAATTGGGTGATACGCATCTAGATGTAAATAGCAGGAAATAAACGCTGAAATCCTTCAGTATATCCTGGGGCAGTGGCGGTTTGGTGGTTAAGTGTCTGGGATGCTGATTGGAAGGTCGGGGGTTCAAGCCTCAGCACTGCCAAGCTGCCACTGTTTGGCCTTTCAGCAAGGTCCTTAACCCTCTCTGCCCCAAGGGTATCATGGCTGATCCTATGCTCTGACCCAAACTTCCTGACATGCTGGGGTATGTGAAGAAAATAATTTCACTGTGTATATGTGATCAATAATGACTCATTATCATTATATCCATCTTTTGATCTCAAACCCAGATGTCTTTGGTGTATAGCACAAAGAATTGACTTGGCCTTGCTGCTCAGGTAGTTTTGGAGGGGACGGTATGCATGGTGATTTTCTTCAAACGTCTCATCACTCTAATATCTCTCGTTTTGGTGATCAATGAGCCCAAATTGCGTTTTTTCCTGCTTCAGTGAGTTTAATTTGTACAGGTTAGTGCTGGTGTCTTCCCCTAATGTTCTACTTTTTGATTTGATCAAAAAACAAGCAAATTGAATGGCTTATTTTGTCATTCATACCATTTTACTGTTTATTGACACCCACCAGAATTCTCTTAAGTGTTTTTAATAATCTTTTTATTATTCATTTGCCATTTATTCTTTGGGTCATGTTTGTGGGCTGTCTGAAAGGCAAAGCGATGGCTTTTAATAGAAAAACTAATTTCAATTATCTCTAACATAAGTAATAGTAATGAGGTTTTGGGTTGCACTTTAAAAGTGCATGTTGACTTGTTACTTGTTGTGTACTATAATCACACTGTGATTTAATTGCTTTTATGTTCCCTACATTCATATTTTTACAGAGACATTATTGTCCAGAGCATCTTTTTCCTGATTTTTTCAACTCACTATTCCAAATCAGTACTGCAATTTAACAATTGAATTGAGCGAAATATATCATATAGTCAAATAGAGAGATGATTTTTTTTCTGTGGAATGCAATGTCAGTGTCCGTATAACTCATTCGTATGAAGAGCCTACAAAAATGTTTGTATCCAGAGGCCTTATCATGATTATGGTCTCCCAATGTCTCTGACTCAGAGAAAAAAATATGCATTATGCATTGTTTTTTTTGTTTGTTTTTTTTTAACTTAAATGCAAATAATTTATTTGTTGTTGATTTTTGTTTGTTTGTTTGTTTGTTTGTTTTTTAAGAAACATTTCAACCATGGATGATGGAAGTGCAGCGATTAGAAATCAATGCTGAGAGGTCTATTTCCCCAAAGGTCTGATAATATAATATATAAAACACTGAATGATATTACTGCATGTTGAGCTGTGAAATCAATAATAAATATTAAAGACAAGCTGAAATTAAAAATTATTTAAAATATATATTATTTAAAACTGATCATAATGGTAACTGGTCAAGATATATATATTTTTTCCTGTATTTCTTATTTTTGGAGACAATAAAATGTCAATAAAATCCAAATCCCCAGCACCCTTCTATGTGTACACACAACTTTCCCACTGAGCACTGCAGGTTAACTTGTGTAAGTGATTGGCTAAATCTAGTAGGTGTGCTCTGGTATATGAAATGTTTCTGTACCTTTCCCCAGATCTGTGCTTCGATACAATCCTGTCTCGGAGGTCTACAGACAGTTCGTTGGACTTCATGGCTTGGTTTGTGCTCTGACATGCATTGGTAACTGTAAGACCTTATATAGACAGGTGAGTGCCTTTCCAAATCATGTCCAATCAACAGAATGTACCACAGGTGGACTCCAATCAAGTTGTAGAAACATCTCAAGGATGATCAGTGGAAACCGGATGCACCTGAGCTCAATTTTGAGTGACATGGCAAAGGCTGTGAATACTTTTGTACATGTTCTTTTTTTTGTTTTTTATTGTAATACATTTGCAAATATTTCAAACAAACTTCTTTCACATTGTCATTATAGAATCTTGAGTAAAATATTAAATTTAATCCATTTTGGAATAAGACTGTAACACAACAAAATGTGGAAAAAGTGAAGCGCTGTGAATACTTTCTGGAGGCACTGTGTGTGTGTGTGTGTGTGTGTGTGTGTGTGTGTGTGTGTGTGTGTGTACAATTTCCTGACCTTTCGTTTCTTGTGATTTATTTACTACAATTTAGTGACAGCAATATTTCTCTTATCAGTTCAGTCTTGTTGTAAAATATATTGGTGAACATTTTAAGCACTTCAGTCTTCCCAGAAGTTAATCTCTCTCTCTCTCTCTCTCTCTCTCTCTCTCTCTCTCTCTCACCAAATGTAAACAGAGTATGAATTATGCAAAGCCTTAAAGGTCTAGAGCCTGCACTGCAAGTATTGCACTGGATTTTGGCTGCACTCAGCTCATCTAATCCAATTCGATCCACACAGATCACGGACATACAGATAAACATTTAACACACAGTTTTTGTACTTATTTTGCATAGAAACATGATACAAATCATAAAAAGGAAGTCATACATTCTCAATTTTTATATTTTTAATAACACTGTTCCTTCATCCTTAACCCATCACCATCATTATGTGCTTTTTCCACACCTACACACACAAGTCACACAAGCATTTGGCTTGAATACGTGAATCTGCACCTAGGACTGATTCTGAACTTGCTTTCAGCGAGCATGGCATCATTGCAGATGAACTGCTTTCGAAGCTTAGATTGATCACTTACTCTGTGTGCATAATTTCTGCGAAAATGCGATCATCCTGTACATGTGATTTGTTGTTACATGTGACCTGCTATTGTTACTTATATCATACATTTAATCATAGCTATTTTACTTTTGGTCAACATTCAAATGAAGCCTTAGAATCAGATATATAGAAACCTTTATTATTTCATTCACATGCAGGAAGCGCTTTATCCTGGTCAGGATCACGGGGGATCTGGAGTCTATCCCTGTTCACACCTGAATGAAACAATTTTTGGGAGGAAGAATGATATAAGAGAACTTGAAGGAAATGTACACGGACACGGTGGGAACTTGTGAAACTCCACACAGACAGTAACCCGAGTTCAGGATCAAACCCCAGACCCTGAAGCTGTGAGCTAGTAATATTACCCACTCGTCCACCATGCCACCCTATACAAAAAAAATATATATATATTTTTATATTGTCAGTTGAATACAAATGTACTCTTTACTTCTCATATTGAGAAGTGAAACCTACAGACATCTGCAGACCACAACATTCGTTTTACTGTTTGGAAATATTTGAAACAACCAATCACATTATTTGATGCCCTGAGAATGGATCGCCTTCACACGTACCGCAGCCCACAATCAAGCTCGTTCGAAATGTCCACCAGACAGTCGTTTTTGGATAGCTGCTTTAAAAACAGCTTTCATACTTCACCAAATTTACCAAACTGTTGGTGCGGATATCCTCACGAAAAGCATGTTTCCAGTACAGCCATTTTGCAAAGTTCTAAGAACACTCAAGTTTTGCACAAATCAATGAACAGTTGATAACTTAAATACAATAGGTTTTATGTTAAAACTGTTATGAATTCAGAAATTACTCCGATGCTCATACTCATATCGTATATGTGACTCTAGAGTATAAAGTTATAGAAGAGGAATGATTTATTATTGCACTATCCAGTATCAGAAAGATGAGGATGGGTTCCCGTTTGAATCTGGTTCCTCTCAAAGTCTCTTCCTTTTGTTGTCTCAGGGAGTTTTTCCTCACCACCATCGCCTCTGGCTTTCTCATTATGGGTGAATTTAACAATTTAAAGTTTATATCTGGAATTGATATATTTCTGTAAAGCTGCTTTATGACAATGTCCATTGCTATATAAAATGGAATTGAATTGAATTGGGTGAGATTAGATTTCCATGGAGAGGTGGCAATGTAATTCCACCATTTGCAGGTGCCACAGGTACAGAGTTTATTTATGATTTTATTCTCCCTTAAAGTATTTTTCCTTTTGTTTACCACTGCATAGATATAGCAGTGAATTCACTGTGCTGAATTACTTTCCATTTTTTACAGAGACTAAAAATAGAATACAGCTTCCATAAGGCATACGTAGCTCATATGATATCAAGTGTGGGCTGTTTTCCCAGAAGGATTTCTCATGTGGCATCCAATGCAGAATGGTACAGGAAGTTTGAAGAAAAAAAAAGAAGGTGAGCACAGACATTCCTCAGAGGTTGAAAAGCTTTCTGAGATGAAGAGCAAAAAACAGGGATTAGTTGTGTAAATCGCTGGTAGGCCACAGCTCAAGGTAGCTCTATCTCTCAGCTTAGTCGACTTGATACATGATGTACATATAACAAGCCAAAAACTAAATATCCGACATTCCTCAGCAGTTTGATGCTTAACTGGGTCCAGGATGTTTGACAGTATGTCTGTGTTTGTTCATGGCCTCATTGGCACCCACGCCAGCTTTATGACACTAATGCATAACGCATCCCACGTCCTGCGGATGCAACACAAAAGGAGCTGTCAATTAAAAGCAATGGTTGATACGCCTTATCTAATACACAAAGGGGAGGGGAACAGATGAGTAAGAAAGAAAAGGAATAAGAGGAGGAGGAAAGCAGAGGACAGCACGGGGGGACCAACATGAACTCTCAAGACGATTATGTAGAGCAATTCAGTAGCCACATAGGAATCAACAAAACTCTTTAGACGTTATCTTTAGAATGGATCTGTCTGTAAATCGCATCCATTTGTATGAGCATTTATACAAGACATTTGGTAATCATGAAGATACCGTAAATTGAAAAAAAAAAAAAAATGCTCTTATTCATGCTCTTGAGGGTAAAAGTAGCCCTAAGACCCAGTTATACAAATGAGACAAAAATATTATACTTGGTCATTTATTTATTGAGGAAAATGAAATTTTGTCTCATTTGTTTATTTGAGTTCTCTGTCAGATTGTTTAAGACAATCTGATGATGGTTTAGGTCATATTAATGCAGATATATGGAAAGTAATGCTTGGAGTTTCACAAACGTTTAACACTACGGTAATTAGCAAAGGAGTTACTGTATGTTAATATATGGATTAAACGGTCATGTTTAAATTGCATATTTGAGTCAGTTACACACAAATTTATTATCTCATTTCATATTAATGGCCTGTGATGGACTGGCACCCTGTCCAGGGTGTACCCCGCCTTGTGCCCGATGCCTCCTGGGATAGGCTCTAGGTTCCTTGTGACCCTGATAAAGGAGAAAGCGGTAGAGGGTGGATGGATGGATGGATATTAATGGCATTAAGGAAAAAACTGTATTAAATATAAAAAAAAAAAGACAGCAAGTATGATTTTTTTTTTTTTGGAGGATGAAAGCTGGCTTGTAAATCAGTCATGTTTGCCATAGCATCTTCTTTTAATACTGGGCAATAGTTTAGAGTCAATATTAACTCAAAAGATCTTGTAAGATTCCTGTTCATATCCAAGTTTTGTCTGTGTTTGGATGTCTTGCTACTGGCATGTTTCAATGAGAGATAAGTGACCGATCTGGTGTTTCACACTGCAATATGTTGTATATGACCTGGAGTGCTGCAGACCAGAGTACAAGTCATTCTTCTGCGTTTCTAACATGGCCTTAGATATGGTGTGAGGGATATTCTAGCATTGACACTTTGCTTAAAATTAAAAAAAGTTTCTCTGTGCGATGCGCTACAGATTTTGGGCTTTCAGGTGCTGTTACATTGTTAAATAATATATTTTGTATTGGCATAGACATGAGTTAAAATAACTTACATGCCTAGTTCTGATAAACCATATTTTCAGCTGTGTTTTAATTTTATGAAAATTATTTGCTATTGTATATAAATATTTTACATTTAAAACAAAAAGAAAAATACAAAATGTATAATACTGTTATGAGCTTTGCATCTTTGCATCATTAGTCAGTTACAACTGAAAATAATACTGATTTTGTCCTTAATTACTGCAACATTTGTTCATAGTTTTTCAGTTAAGGTTTTAAAAACACCAGTATTTAAATGCCTGATTGTTCTGTGTGTGTCTCCGCATGTGCATAATGGAACATCCAATGATTATTTTTAATTACATATATTATATTTATATTTTCCAAGGTATCCTCAATGAATGTATGATGGTTTAATATAGATTTTTTCAGGATAGACATGTATGTCTACAGTGTTTTTGAATGACGTTTTGAATGATGTTCCATTTTGGCAGTACATTTACATTTACTCATTTAGCAGACGCTTTTATCCAAAGCGACTTACAAATGAGAAAGATACAAGAAAAAATGAGAAAGATACAAGCAAAAGAGAAAGATACAAGCAAATGAGAAAGATACAAGCAAAAGCAGTACAACTATATTACAAACTGGAAAACCTGCAGTTGATATGTGGGTAACCTTGCACTTGATAAAAGAAGCAAAACTATGCATGATGACATCTGTAATTTAAATCATTGCTGAGTGCTTTATCTCCAAGTCTGTTAGTTGTACCAGCTATCTCTTTCTGTTGAGCCCAAAATATTCCCTGGAACCTTCAATTTTCCTTGAAGAGGAAAAAAAAATACCCCTTATTTCTTCCATCTCTGTCTCATCCTTGTCAAGGTATGGAGCCTGGTGCAGTCTAAAATAAAATCATTCAACTGAAGACAATATGCAGAGAAATAAAGTCCCTTTTCTCTTTCCTACTAACAGAGCTCCAAGACAAACCTCAGTTACAATAATGAAGAGCTTTAAAAGTCTGGCCCAGATGGACCAATGAGGATTAAGTATGAAAGAGCACTCAGAAAGCAAGAGCACTGGCAATTGTACGAAACAGGCAAAAGCACATTATATCATGCTATATTTTAATCAGTGTGACTGTTATAAAAAATATACCAATGGAATCTGAAATTGTTAAACTGTTTACATTATAGTATATATATAAACATCTACCATAAGAACCGTAATACTAGGTTGTATAGACATCATACATTGCCTTGAACTTTTCAACGTTTTGTAGTATCACAATATTGAAATGACAATTTAATTTACACAATTATGTCATTTTTTACTGTAACACAAAGGTTAATTAAACAAAAAAACAACAAAAAAAAAAACAACAAAAGCATGTTTTGTAAGTATTCACTTCCTAGGGTCAATATAGCTGTAATTACAGCTATATTGGTCTTGCCTCAGTTTCTCAGATTCAAGGCTGGGCTTTGACTCTGACACTAACACATTTAGGTTCTTGGAATTCAGCCACTTTAGTGGAGCTTTGTTAGTATGCTTAGGATCATTGTGTAGTAACTTGAAGATTGGAACAGGTTCTAGGATTGCCCTATATTTGGCTACAATCTTCTAGCCCTTAACTCTGTCCATGTTCCTGTCTGCACAACAAGATGCTACCACCACCATGCTACTATGTGGGGATCGCGTTCTCAGGATGATGTGCAGTGTTGTTTTCTGCCAAGTGCTTTGTAGGCAAAACATTAGTTTTGGTTTCGTCAGATGAGAGAACTTTTTTCCACTCATTTGCTGACTCTTTAACATCTCCAACATGTTCCGCTGCTTCCATTAAGCAAAGATATGTGGAGTAATTGGACTATAGTTGTTTTGTGAACATTTTCTTTATTCTGAGCAGTGAGAGAACGCCCCAACTCTTTCAATATTTACTCTTGTTTCTCTGACTAACCTGTCTTTACCCTGTCACTGGTTGACAACCTCTTATAGACAGAGTCAATGTTGTGACATAAATTCTTCAAGATCGGATTTAAAAGAGTTCTGTATGTGTTCAAAGATTGGGATTTTTTTAAACCCTGAATGATACTTTCCATGATCTTCTTCATGTGGCTTTTTGTTTAAGTATGATCATGAAGCACATTGATGGGACATCTAATGGCGACGAGTTGCACCAGGACACATGTAGTGGTTTCATAGAAACAAGGGTTGACTAATCTATATTGAGTAAATTACTCAAAAAAATTAATCCACTACAGATTACTAATTACTACTTTAAAATTGTAATTTGATTAGATTACTGATTACTCCATGTAAAAAGTAAGCAGATTAGTAATTACTGCACTGTCAAATTACTTTCAAAACCTACAAAAATACATTACAAAGTGAAACTCATAGTTCTTTCACTAATTTTAGCATGTAAGCAAACTTATAAAAAAAAAACTGTTTCTAACTAGGCTAGTTTGTTGTCGCTAGACAGTGCCAGGCACAACTAAGCTATTATTGTATGGGTTTAGCTGCTACAGTGCCATGCAAAGTACATAATCTTTCCTTATGCTCTGCTCATATCATGCTCATGTCAACTGGAATTCGTATAGATATTTACACACCTTGTTTTCCTGCTCAGCATCAAAGGATGTTACTGTTTCCGTTTCAACCCCTTTACTGGTTTAAAGAGAAAGTCGGTGTATATCCATGTTTCCTCACACTGACTGTAGCTAGCATTTAGTAGAATTGAGATACTGTTAGCCAATAAAACAGAAGTGTTTCCGTTCATTGGAGAGAGAAAACTACAACACCACCGTCTTCTTTTACTGACATTCAGTTATGTAATGACAAACCGATTCAAGTGGAGAATTATTCGAGGCTAAAGAAAAAATATTCGGGGCTACAGTCCTGAATGTCCAGGCCAGGTTACGCCTCTGGCAGGCACACAAAAGGTGATTTATTTTAAAAATGCATTTTACTTAACATTGTTTTCTTAAAAATAAATTTGTAACACAAGTAACGTAATTTTATTGACATCAGTAACTGAAATCACATGACATAAATTTAAAATGTAATGCATTACATAAAAAGTCATTAGAATATACCCAACTCTGGTACTTATGCAGTCAAATGTGATGTTTTTGGTTAATTTGTAAATATAATTTTGCAAACTACAGTATGTCATAAGAGTGAGTACACCCCTCAATTTTTTGTAAATACTTGATTATATCTAGGGTGAAGGTGATGGACTGGCCAAGCATATCTCCAGACCTAAACCCTATTGAGCATCAGTGGGGCATCGTCAAACGGAAGGTGGAAGAGCACAAGGTCTCTAACATCCACCAGCTCTGTGATGTCGTCATGTAGGAGTGGAAGAGGACTCCAGTGGCAACCTGTGATGCTCTGGTAAACTCCATGCCCAAGAGGGTTAAGGCAGTGCTGGAAAATAATGGTGGCCACTCAAAATATTGACACTTTGGGCCCAATTTGGACATTTCCACTTAGGGGTGTACTCACTTTTGTTGCCAGTGGTTTTGACATTAATGTCTGTGTGTTGAGTTATTTTTAGGGGACAGTAAATTTACACTGTTACACAAGCTGTACACTCACTACTTTACATTGTAGCAAAGTGTCATTTCGTCAGTGTTCTCACATGAAAAGATATCATCAAATATTTACACAAATGTGAGGGGTGTACTCACTTTTGTGAGATACTATATATATCGATTCTGTTCCCTTTCAATATTCTGGGATAGATAATGTCCATTTCAGTTCAAAGTAAATACGTATGTAAGACACCGTACCCTTAGTTTATCATTACATTCCAACCTTAACTTAATCTGATGGCAGCTGTACAAACAAAAAATGTTTAAGAAGTCATTATGAAGTCAACAGACTACTGATTATTTATATTCAACATCTAATGTTTACAAAGGAATTAATATGATCTTAAAAATGAAACCAGAAATCAAAATTCTTCCAGCATCCTATTTCGTAACAGAAACCACCTTACATTTGTGTATTTGTTTAAGCTGCAGTATTCTTGAGCATATCCAAATAGAGCCACATGTATTTTTCAAAACCCTTAGTCAAGAACATTTTTCATCCCTTTACAGCTATAACATACCCAGAGTTTTTTTTATTTATTTATTTTTTTTTTATTTATTTATTTTTTTTCCAGACGTTTCTTAAAAAACAACCCAGAGGTTAGTGGAGGTGGTAGCACACCTATATTTAAAAATGGATTAGAGTGGCACTAAACAATCATGGGCATCTCTGAGAGCATGTAAAGAGAATAAAGCAATTAGTGTTCTCTGCCAAGTGTGTTCAGCTGCCCTCTGATGTTGCATGAGCTGCAGTTTGATAAGATGTGCCATGCCAGATTGGTTACAGTATAAATACAGACTCAGTGATTGGCTATGGCTCAATTTGAGAGAAAAACTGTGAATACACATTTATCATTTTATTGAACCTTATTCTCCACCACTGTTCGGCTTGTTGCTATGCAAATTATCTGATGTTAATTTTATACTGGATGTCTTTTTATTTTTTACTGTGCTGATACTGATAGCCAGTATAACTGACAATTAACTACCATTTTGGGAATAAATAAAGCTTATTTATTTACCTTCAAGTGGGCTTTATGCTAATAAGTATTGATGTTTCACTAAGCAATTAGCAGGAATAATTTATAGTTCAGCAGCACTCTTTTTCCCCTTTTAATTTGACAAATCTGAATAGATTTCATATCTTCTTTGTAGAGTAATAGTGTGAACTCTTGGGTAAATGCTATTCTTGTGTAATTTGTATTTCTTGAATTCTTCAGTAGTGCTATCAAAAGAAAGCAGGGATCAAATGAAACTAACCAGGGCTGGCCACAGACCCAGGCATGTGACAAGCACTCGGGTGTTATCAATTTGTTTCCACCTCTGGACAGTGCTATGCATGATGTTATGACTACTAATTCAAATCCTGAAGTATCAAAACCCAGGTCCAGTACCAGTAAGTTGCATGATTTTTTACTTGAATATATATATATATATATATATATATATATATATATATATATATATATA
>JAFFST010050115.1:115325-128447 GCA_022414735.1 Noturus placidus | reverse complement strand
TTTTTTTACATGAACTAAAAACAGGTGTATTTTCTATTCGATGGAAAAATATGCATATCAGTGTCACCTGTTTACTTTCTCTGTAGGAGGCACACTGAGCATTATAAACATCAGTACTAGTGGCATCCATTTTCTATACCGCTTATCCTACAGCAAACCTGGAGTCTATCCCTGGAAGCATTGGGCACAAGGCAGGGTTCACCCTGAACAGGGTGCCAATCCATTTCAGGGTATAATCGCAAACAAATTCACACACCCATTCATACACTACGGACACTTTTGACAGACCAATCAGGAATCAAACTCCCAACCTGGGAGGTGTGACGGAAACATACTAACCACTAAACCCCTGTGTGTCCAGTACTGGTCTTGCAGCACAAATGTAACCAACTGTGCCATACATTATTACTGAATCTCAGTGATAATATAGAGCATGCTGAGAGAAAATTCTGTCAAATTACTTTAAAATTGAGACAAAACACAACACATTTCTGTTTCAGAACATCACAGCAGTAATATTTCCCACTCAAAACAGTAATTCCTACTTGCAAATATTATTACTCCAGTTACTGTTTACACATTGAAAATGGAAGATAAACATGTAAGTGTGGGTTTTCTTTTCATATATGATCATATCCAACCTCTTATTAAATAAAAGAACGATGAGACGTTATAAGAGACATTAATAAGAAAAATAAAGCTTGGGAGGATGTTACAGAGATTGTTGGTGATTGTATGTAGGTAGTACAATTAGATGTCCTTGCTAATCTGTGAATGAAGATATTTCAAAATCTAGTTAATAGCTAGTAAAACAACCAATTTTCACACTGATTACTGCGCTGCTTAATTAGTTTTAGAAGCTATATATACACTATAGTTATTACAACATTACTATTACTACAAACAGATAAACACTGAACAGTGCATGCACAAGAGATGAACTGCAACACAATTCAACATAAGTAAATATAGTTAAAGTACAGGTGAATTAGCAATGGAAATAGCTGCAAAATGTGGAATCACTGATTTGTGGACTGCTAGTAGTGGACTACTGGAATATCTAGTGGGAAAGCACCATTAGTATTCTCCCTTCATGTAAGCTATGAGGCGCAAGCATTCAGACGAGTCACATCCACACTAGCATGAGAAATGAGTAGGTGGTAAAGAGAACTGGGAACAAGTAGAATGACTGAGAGTCAAAGAGAATAAGAGGAAGCAGGTAAAAGAAGAGAAAGAGGAGGAGAAAAGGGAATGGAAGGGACAGATCTTGCAATGTACATGATGTATCTCAATAGATACAGCAGAACTTTTCTGTGCATTTGCAAGACATGTAAGAGATTTATTTAAAATTATGAAGAGTGCAATAATACCACACCTATGGGAATCAAGCAAGGACAGAGTAAAAGACAGATCCTTTATTTTTCAGTGTAACAGTATTATCAAAAGAAAGTTCACAACTTGACTTAATTTTCATAAAATAAACACAATCTGAGGTAATCCACCTCAAAATCTTTAAAATCCCATGTTGAATGACCTCGTTGATTGATGAGTGAAAAGAAGACTGTATAAATGCATAATTTATGACACACCAACTTTAAAATTGAATATGTACATGCCTTAATGGTAATTATTATATGTAACTAGTTAATTTCCACAAGTTCATTTGGTTCAGAAATGTACTGTACGTGGTACTGAAAACATTGCATACAAGTCAGAAGACAAGATGCAACTATGCACAAATACTCAATGGACACAATCTAAACATTAAGGAAACACCAATGCAGTGGTAGCTCAGTGGTTAGGATATTGGACTACTGCTTGGAGCTCAAATCCCAGAACCACCAGGCTGTCAATGCTGGGCCATTGAGTAAGGAGCCAATTCAATTCAAGGACCCAATTCAACTCTTGAATTGCTCAGTTGTAGAAGTGAGATAAGTGGAAATGTAAGTTTGCTGTATTTTGTCCATTCAGAGTAGACGTCAGGGAAACTTTGTCCACAGGAAAGGCTTGGGGTCACACAGAAAATTTCCCATTTTCCATGAAAACTTATGCTTGTATTAGTACAATGAACAGAAAATGTAACTAAGGCATTGAGAAGGTTAGAAATACTGATACTTCTTGAAATAGCTCAAAATAAGTATTTTGTACTTTAAATTTTGCTTCCATCAAATAATTCTCCCTTTGCAGCAGTTAGAGCGTTGAATACCTTTGGCATTGTAGCTGTCAAGTTATTGAGGTAACCTGAGGAAATGTCACCCTGTGCTTCTTGAAGCACCTCTGTCAAGTTGGATTGGATTGATGGGCACTTTTTAATGACCATACGGTAAAGCTGCTCCCACAACAGCATAATAGGGTTGAACTCTGGTGACTGTGCAGGAGTGTCCAATACAGTACAGATAGAATACCAGCTGACTGCTTCTTCTCTAAATAGCTCTTACGTAGTCTGGAACTGTTTTTGGATCACTGTCCTTTTGTAGGTGGAAGTTGGCTCCAATCAAGTGCCGTCCACAGGGTATGGTATTTCATTGCAGAATGGATTGATCACCTTCCTTGTTCAAGATCGCTTTTTATCATGTATAAATTTTCTACTTTAGCACCACCAAAGCAGCCCTAGACCATCACTTTTCCACCGCCATGCTCAAGCACTCCTGCAGCATCTTTTAATTTTTTCGGTATCTCACAAATGTTCATCTTTGTGTTCCAAATACCACATACTTAGATTTGTCTGTCAATAAACTTGGATTTGTCTGTCCGATTTTGCAATCATCCAATGTCTGTGTTATTTGGTCCATCTTAAGCGCTTCCTTTTACTGGCCAGCCTCAGATATGGCTTTTTCTTTGCAACGCTGCCTAGAAGGCCAGTGTCCTGGAGTCACCTCTTGACAGTTGACATTGAGACTGGTGTTTTGGAAGGTACCATTCAATGAAGCCAGTTGAGCACCTGTAAGACATCTTTTTCTCAAACTAGAGACTCGGACTAGATGTATTTGTCCTCTTGTTCAGTTGTGCTCCGAGACCTTCTCTTCCCATCCTTGTGACCTCATTATACGTGATATAAACTAATTCATAAAACTACATATGTTCATTAATATTGAACAGTAACTGAGGAACACCACCAAATGTAGCAAAGTAAAAGTACATTTCTGGACTTTTCTGGTCATATTGAACATTTCAGTGTAAGAGCTGGGTGTAATTGTATGTCAGTTGTAGCTTGATTGTATATGTGTATTGTAATGTCAACTGCGTTCTCTCGATTACAAATTTCTCCTAATTGAGACAATAAAGGCTCTTTAATCTTTTATTTTAAATAAAAAATGTACTACCTTAAGTAATATGTATGTATACAAATACATGTACTTTATATGATAAAAGTACTGTATAATCTCTTCTTAAAATGATGCAATTTCTAGCTTCTCTGGTTTATATTTCTGGTTTCTCAGGTTAATATTCATAATATTCAACTGCATTTACATACTATTTCAAGGTATTTAAATCTGAACTCTGTTGGCAGTCATACTAAGTGATGTGCTCTCTTTTGCCATGCGATTGCATCATTTGTGTCTAGTACTTATAGTGTTTATAGCACTCCTAAATACTAGCATATACAGTAGCCCTCATGTTTATTTTCTCTCTTTCTTTCTCTCCCTGTTCTTCCTACACCAATCCTGCACTTGTTTCTGGTCAGATGGTGAAATGTTCTGTGGAACAATATGAGACAAATATAACCACATACTTGGATTGTCATGAAAGAAAGAAAAAAATCCAGAAAGTGAGTAAATTTTAAAGCAACACAGGTCATAATCAGATGATACCGCCTTGGGGTCTCTGGTGACCTATATCTCTCAGTGCTTACTTACAATAATGAATATTCCCTAACAACTAAAAGAGACATCGCAAATTTGATATACATCTTGAAATTACTAACTTAAACTACTAAACCCCATAAATCAGATTCAAACCAAAAAATGCATCAGGGAGCATTAAAATTAAGTCCCAGCCTGCTGTCACTGTGCATGCTTTATATGAGTAATGAGATTCTCCAAACAAGGGATGCAGTTGTAGACGGGCAGTGAGTCTGGGAAGAATAATGATCATGCCATGATTCCCAGAGCACAAGTCCTCCTGCAGAGTCAGGGACAAAATTAAATAAATAAATAAATAAATAATAAATAAATAAAAAAATAGTTTCGCTCAACTTTTCTTCAGGCTCTGACATCTTATGAAAATAAAAACTCAAGGACTCAAGGACTACCTTCCTGAATTAGACCCAAGATCTATCTACCAGTCTTGCTGCTATGTCTTTCAAAATAGTGAGGGGATGTTAACATTGTGGGCTGACTACCTACCTTCAAAGCCTATTAAGTGTGTCTAAAGACTGAAAAGGAGAAGAGGAACATCTATAGTGTTGATACGCCTGAGGTATAAAAAAAAAAAAAAAACAAAGTAGATACTATAGCCAAGAAAAAGACAAAACTGGCTTTCAGACTGCCTACAGATATCGCTGACTAACTGAGATAGAGGACAAATGACTGGGCTAGTAAGTACTAAGACATCAAAATAAAGTTTAATTTTTGGCATCCACATCAGGATATTTGTACAACAGGACCAAGCAAAACAGAAACCACTAATGGTGGTAAGAAAAATGTGTAGAATGATATGAAGAAGTGATGTTCAGGCTGATTTCTTTCTAGTCCAGACTGTAAATTCATGGAACCTACTGTATCAGGGATAATTGTATCAAGTGATTATAGAGAGTGATTTAGTGCCTGCTTGATTTGATCTTTATTTGGGCTGATATTTTTCAGAGTATTTTGTTGACACATCAATAACACATCATCAGGTGCATGTGAAATACAGTTGTGGATGTACTGAATATGAACAAGATGGATTATTTACTCAATCTTTTTATTTACTCTATTTTTTATTATTATTATTTACCCAAAATCTGTGTTTATCCCCATGATAATTAGACAGTGCACTCCTCACTTGTCCTCCCTGGATGCATGGCTTCTCCATATGATGATTAGGGCATCTCTCAAAGGGGGCTGAACCTCAGTAGCTTAATCCAGTGGTTTTCAAAGTGGGGGCCACCAGGGGGCACCCAGGGGGACTCAACAATTTGGTGTGAAAAATAAATGATTTTTTTTTATATATTTATATACTGTATACTTATATAATTCCTAGTGTAATGTAATGTAATGTAAAGATCCATCCATCCATCCATCCATCCATCTTCAACCGCTTACTCCTTTTCAGGGTCACCGGGGAACCTGGAGCCTATCCCAGGGAGCATCGGGCACAAGGCGGGGTACATCATGGAAAAGGTGCCAGTCCATCGCAGATGAAAGATGTAATTATTTCTTTTATAAAGGGGATATATTTAAAAGTCTGTATTTTTAATGTATTTTAAAGACATCTTGCAAAAGGGTGGCCTCGTTCAAATGATAATGCCATTTGGGGGGCCTTTTCCTGGAAACGTTTGGGAACCCCTGTCCTAATCCATAACAGTTTTACAAAACTGTTATAGCTTGTTGTTTGTAAACTTCATAATTGGTAAATATTCTAATTTAATTGTAAGTATAATATTAATTTTTGTATTCATTTTGGAGATCTTTTCTTTATTTATTTATAGGTCTAGCTAGTGCTCAGTATCCTCTTTAGTGAAAATTAGCTAGCTAGTTAGAAGCTTAGCTGCATTTTAGCATGCTATGGCAGACACTCCTAATTTTGTTCGCCTGATTTTGATGCTGCTCTTACTTATGAGAAGAGACTTCAAATTAAAACAGGGGCCCAGACCAACAGATTAAACAAATAAAACAGAACACAAACATACATATATTACATATATGTATATATACACTTCAATAACAGGCACTTGTATGTCCAGTATTTTTAAAACCACCATCCACCACTGGTCCAGAGCAAGGACACATTTGTATGGATTTGATAAAAATATGAAGAAGATAAAAATGAATTATTTCCGTGTGATTAGCAATGAGAAACAATGTACCAGACAGGTCAACTGATCTTGTGTATCTTTGCTCATAAAAATGATCTGCCACACTGGACTTATCACAGTAGTAAAACCGGTACGAAATCAATTAAATTACATTTCAAATGTAAACTTACAGTACCAATCTGTTAAAACATCAATGAGATGATATACATTCCCCAGCCATTATATTAGGAATAATTCATGCAATTATCTAATCATGTGGCAGCAATACAGTGCATTAAACACATCAAAGCTTGAGGCAGATAGGCTGCAACAGCAGATGACCTCATCAGGTTCCACTCATATTAGCCAAGAACCGGAATTTGAGGCTACAATAGGTACAGACTCACTGAAACCAGACAGGTGATATGATATGGGGGTCGTTGTACTGAGCTGAGTTACTCCGTGTGCGAGCCATTGATGTTGTGCTGCTAGATATCCTCTGGCACTCCAGTTCATCCCACTCCTTCACCATTCTACCCCTGCTCATCTTCAGAAGTCGTGAGTACTCACTTTGCACGTGCAAGTTCTATTTTCTTTCTTTGCTTGTGGAGACAAGTGAAGCGGCCATTTTGTGTTTTGGGCCTCACTGCACCCGAACAACGTCACAGGCCTGCAACGAGTTTTCTTTTGCTAAATACAATAAGTTATATGGGCCTGTGTGTGTGTGTTTGAGTGAATGGGGGCCGTAGCACAAAAGTGTAATAGTGAGTTTTGGAGAGTTATCTATTGGTATGATTTGAGTCATTTCAATTTGGTTATATATTGGGTTAAAGGGATTATTTTAAGTAAAGATTTAGTTAAACGGGAATTTGTGTTTTTGTTATTGTTGAATTATTAAATTATTTCTTCTGTTACTAAAGCATGTTGTTGGTAATTGTCCTTGAGTAAATCCCTATTAACGTACCATACCACCCAAATCAGGATATTTAAATTACAATTTATAGCCAGACATTAACTCTGGTTTATCTAATGGAGGCACCGCCAGTTTAACTTTTCATAGTATAGAGTATAGATTCAAGGTAATTAACATAGACTAATTGATACAGGTAGCAGCGCCAAATTATTAAAAACTGGACCCAGGGCCCCGCCCTTAGTGACGTCACACCAGGGAAGGTAAGCGACAGTTGGACCGTCACGCGGGACGGGCGCTACACAAGTGGAGGCACCGCTGGGATCCATAGTATTGCCCTTAGTTGGGATAGTAATAACTCTCAGTAACAGTTTTAGTAGCCATGGTAATAAGCAGCAATTTATTTTGGCACGTCGCAAAAGATGGCCAGCAAAACTTGCAGTCCATCACAGCTTGAGTTGGTTAATTGGTGCAGAGGAGAGGGTGTAGATGTTGAACATGCTCTAGTATTATATGGAATACCAGAAAGTACCCCAATTGCATTGATAGAAGAGACAGCAGAAACTATTAAAGTATTGGGCAGAGTTAGAGTAAGAGGGAAAATGTTTCACTCTCAACATCAATCCTTAATGGTGTTATGTGAGTGCCGTGACCCCTCTAAGATACCATCAGAGGTCATGCCGATAATGGGTGGTGATGCATGGAGCACATTACTCTACAAAGCACCTCCAGATACTGGCAACTCAGATGAGTTTATGGAGAAATTACACCGACTGCTACAGAGTGAAGGGAAAACAATGGGCGATATCCAGCAATTGAGTACCCCCAATGTACCCAAGGACAGTAGCACTGAAGCTGTCATCCGAGCAGTTGGTGATATATTGAGCAGAACCAGCAAACCGCTAGACAGTGGCGTTTACAGACGCCTAAGGACTTTCTCTGGAGTCAACCCCACTCCTGCAGGAGAAGAAAGTCTCGACAACTGGCTAGAGCAGGCTAAAGTTCTGGTAGAGGAAGGCGAATGCTCCAACAAGGAAAAGCGTAGGAGAATAATTGAGAGCCTCAAAGGTCCTGCTTTGGAGATCATCCAAGCAGTACGTATGACTGACGCAGACGCCAGTCCTAGTGCGTATATCCAGGCCATAGAAAGCATCTTTGGTACAGCAGAGTCAGGGGAAGATCTCTACTTCTTGTTCAGATCGCTACGACAGCATTCTGGTGAGAAGTTATCAGAATTCCTGCAAAGACTAGAAAGGTCCCTCATCAAAGCAGTGCAATGTGGAGGCCTACCCATTAGCGCGGCTAACAAAGCCAGAATTGAACAGCTGATCCGAGGTTCAACCTCCGAACTCATGTTACTCCAATTAAAGGTTAGGGAGCGGAGAGATGATCCTCCTACTTTCTTGTGCCTGTTGCAAGAAATCCGTGAAGAAGAGAAACTACAAGCTGTTAGACACAGCCTAGGAGCATCCATGCGCCGCCCACAAGTGCGCTCAGTACAAGCAGAGAAAGAAATGGATATTGAGTTGGAACACCAGAGAGGAATTCAGGTGGGTGAGCGAGCTAACCCAAAGCAGTTGCCACAACCTGATCAGCCAAAGAGTGGTTCGAAGGAACAGAGAAGACAGCATTCTGAGTCGCACAGTGAACTGCAGTTACTTCGGAACCAAGTGAAAGCGCTAGAAGATAAAATAAGTGTGATGTTGGTGAAACCTACAGTGGACCCATCAAGAGAGATTTTCCATATACGGAAAAACAGTTTCCAACAATAAACCAGTGTCATTTAAAGTGCAACCTCCCAAAGAAGCTGGCGACTATTTCTGCTACCATTGTGGGGAACATGGTCACATTGCTTCAAGGTGCACTTCTCCAATCAGTAAGCTCATACGTTTGAAACGAGGAGCACCTGAGGGAACCAAAGAGAGTCCAAAACCCACCTCAGATGAGCAGTGTGTGGCTAGGATTCATAAGGTGGAAGCCCCGAAAAAGGACCATCGCTTGCCTGAAGGTTTAGTGGGTCCATCCATGATTTGCTCTATCAAAGTCAATGAGCAATATTGCCGTGCTCTTATGGACAGTGGGTCGAATGTAACCATTATCTTTGAAAGCTGGTATAGAAAGCATCTGAAGAAAGTCCTAATACACCCCATCTCTAGCTTAGGTCTCTGGGGATTGTCAGACACAGATTATCCCTACAAAGGCTACGTTGTTGTGGAGATGGAGTTTCCAGAAAACATGACAGGAGTAACAGGGTCTGTAGTTGTGTTGGCTTTAATATGCCCTGAGCCAAAGCACTACAACCAAGTCCCTGTGATTGTTGGCACTAACACATCTCTGTTCCACAGACTTTGGGAACTGTGTGAAGAGAGAGGTGATGAAAATATTGTTCGTTCCATGCAAATCCAACCTGTGTATGCCCCAGTCCGCAGTTTCAGCTCTCACAGTCGTGCACTATGGATGATGTTATTGGACAAGTGAAATGGCAAGGACCTGGCCCGCTATCAATAGCCCCGGGTGAACGGTATTATGCCACCTGTAAAGTAGAGAGACACACTCCCACAGCTAAAGACATTGTGTTGATTGATGCACCCAGTTCCCATTCACTCCCCGCTGGTGTGCTGATACAGTCAGGAGTGCTCCCAAATGCTGAAATAGACTCCAACCATTTCACAGTGCTTGTTCAAAATGAGTCTCAAAAGAAAACATCAGTTCCTGTTGGAACCCTACTAGCAGAAATCTATGCGGTGGATACAATCACCCCAGTACAGACCTCTAACCGTCCAACCGACGTGGTAGACCCAGACATGTTTGATTTTTCAGATTCCCCCATCTCAAAGGAATGGAAAAACCGCCTACGCCAGAAATTAGCTCAGAGACCTCATGTTTTCTCATTACATGATTGGGATGTTGGTTTGGCTAAAGGCGTGGAGCACCGCATAAGACTGCATGACCCTCGACCCTTTAGGGAAAGGTCACGCAGATTGGCACCTGCAGACATTGATGATGTGTGAAGACACATTCAGCAGCTGGTAGCTGCAGGAATTTTGAAAGAGTCACGAAGCCCCTATGCTTCACCAATTGTAGTAGTCCGTAAAAAGAGTGGAAAGATCAGAATCTGCATTGACTACGGAGCTCTCAACAGCCGAACCGTACCAGACCAATACACAATGCCCCGTATTGATGATGCTTTAGACTGCCTGTCAGGTAGCAAATGGTTCTCGGTGTTGGATTTGAGAAGTGGCTACTACCAGATCCCCATGGCTGAGGAGGACAAAGAGAAAACAGCATTTATCTGTCCCCTCGGATTCTACCAGTTCGAGCGCATGCCCCAAGAAATTACTGGAGCGCCTGCGACGTTTCAGCGGTTAATGGAGAAGGCCGTTGGAGACATGAATCTACTCCAAGTCCTAGTGTATTTGGATGACATCATTGTCTTTGGAAAAACACTTGAAGAGCATGAAGAGCGCCTCTTCAAGGTACTGGATAGACTAGAAGAAGTCGGCTTAAAAATCTCAGTTGACAAATGTCAGTTTTGTCAGCCTCAAGTAAAGTATGTGGGTCATATTGTTTGTGAGTCTGGGATTGCAACAGATCCTGAGAAAGTGGCAGTAGTGGAACACTGGAGAGAGCCCACCGACCTACGATCCTTGAGGTCTTTTCTTGGATTTTGTGGATATTACCGCAGATTCATTGCCAACTACTCTGCTATTGTTCGACCACTTACAGAACTCACAAAAGGCTATCCGCCAACTAAGCGTGAGAAGGAAGCCAAGAAGACCCAGCCAACCAAAACCTACTTTAAAGAGTCTGAGCCATTCGGAGAACGCTGGGACCAGGCTTGTCAGGATGCTTTCAGAAAGATCATTAAGTGCCTGACTCATGCCCCTGTCTTGGCATTCGCCGACCCCACTAAGCCTTATATTTTGCATGTAGATGCCAGCATGAATGGTCTGGGCGCCGTCTTGAACCAGGAGCATCCAGAGGGTCTCAGACCAGTGGCTTTTGCCAGCCGTAAACTTAGTGCGTCGGAGCAGAATTACCCTGTGCATCAGCTGGAGTTTTTGGCGTTAAAGTGGGCTGTCGTGGACAAGTTTCACGATTACCTGTACGGCGCTAAGTTTACTGTTAGGACTGACAATAACCCATTAACGTATGTGCTTACAACTGCCAAGCTTAATGCAACGGGACATCGCTGGGTTGCTGCATTGGCCACTTATGATTTCAACATTCAGTATCGGCCTGGCTGACACAATATTGATGCTGACCTGCTCTCTCGGCAGCATGGCCCAAGAGAGGAGACAGTTTGGACCAACCTATCACCCACAGGCATTAAAGCCATCTGCAAGCGAGCCTGTGTCAGTGAAGTATTAGATGATCCACCCAGATTGGCAGAACAACTAGGAGCCTCTGCCGAAGTTGTGCCTGAAGCATATTCATGTCCAGTGAATCTAAGCATGACTGCTTTAGACACACTAAGCTCAAAAGACTTAAAGACCGCCCAAGAGTTAGACCCAGATATTGGACCGGTGAAAAAAGCAATGGAAACCAATGGAGTATTGAACCATTCTAAAAACACTTCCCCTAATACTGCATTGCTGATTCGGGAAAGTAGCAAACTGGAGTTGCAGGATGGCATACTTTTCAGAGCGACCAAGAAAGCATCGGGAAGAGAGGTTCGACAAATTGTCTTACCGGAGAGATACCGTGCTGTGGTATTAAGGTCGCTGCATGACGATTGTGGACACATGGGAGTAGAACGAACCACTGATCTGGATAAAGACAGATTCTACTGGCCTCGACTGACAACTGAGGTGGAGCAGTACGTACGCACCTGTGGACGATGCATTGCTAGAAAGACACTCCCACAGCGAGCCCCAACTTTGCATCAGATAACCAGTAATGGCCCAATGGATTTGGTCTGTATTGATTTCCTTCAGATAGAGTCAGACTCCCGGGGAATTGCTAATGTACTAGTGGTGACAGACCATTTCACACGCTACGCACAAGCTTTCCCTACCAAAGATCAGAAAGCCCTCACCGTTGCTAAGGTCTTATGGGAGAAGTATTTTGTTCATTACGGCCTGCCAGCACGGATACATTCAGATCAGGGCAGAGACTTTGAAAGTCGACTGATAAAAGAGTTACTGTCTAGCCTTGGGATCCGTAAGTCTCGTACATCCCCATACCACCCGCAAGGAGATGCCCAACCTGAGAGATTTAACCGAACTCTCCTGGCAATGCTTGGTACTATGGACACTGAGAAAAAGCAATGCTGGAGCCAGCATATTAGTCAGCTAGTACATGCGTACAACTGTACAAAAAACGATGCTACTGGATATTCTCCATATTGTCTCATGTTTGGTAGAGAGGCAAGGCTACCAAGCGATATTTGCTTTGGTATCTCACCGGATGGAGTGGACGAGTCATCTTGTCAACAGTATGTTGCCCGGATGAAAAGAGAGTTGCAGAATGCCTATAAGTTGGCATCTGAGACAGCTACAAAGAATCATTTGAGAAATAAGGCACACCAACGTGTATGACCAACGTGTGAGAGAACAGTTGCTGGTGACAGGGTCCTCATTCGGAATATTGGGCTGACAGGAAAACATAAACTGCGAGACCGCTGGAAGGCGACACCGTATGTTGTACTCGAGCAGTTGCCTAACTTGCCAGTATATAAAGTCCAGCCTGAGCGTGGGCTGTGAAGGTTCTACACCGTGACCACCTATTACCTATAGGTTACCTCGTGAGGATGCCTAGCCCGCCCAAAGCGACGAGACCTGCTAAGAATCCAGTCACCAGATCCAGACGTACACATCTAGGACATAGAACATCCAGAACTGTTGTCCAAACAGGGGGAAGTGAAGCAGCCTCCTCAGATTCAGAGTTTGAAATGGTCTATAATCCTCGAACATTTGATGCAGATGAGGAGAGGAGATATCTTTCCGGACCGCACCAAAACTCAGAAGGTCATGAGAGCCCAGATATTTTACAGGACCCCCTGGCTAGTGCAACGGATGGCGAAGGATTCCCTGAATTCCCTACACCCGCTAGCCTGGAATCTGACCCAGAGAAGACGAATAGTGAAACTGTTAACGAGTCGGGTGCAGAAGAGGGAGAAAGCTCAGCCCCTGTCCACGAAACAATGGGTGAGGAAGCTCGTAGTACCCGAAAGTCCCATAGAACAGTGAAACCAGTCATACGCTTGACCTATGATCAGCTTGGTAACTCTTCTAGTGAGCCTGTTACCCTCATGCATCGTGGGATGGTCATT
>JAFFST010050115.1:58821-69167 GCA_022414735.1 Noturus placidus | reverse complement strand
CGACCCCGGCCACACGAGAAGGCAGGATGAAGTCCGCAGACGAACAGGTAGGCAGATCGACGACCATAGCAGAACAGAAGGGCGGCGCAACGACCCCAGCCGAGCAGGCAGGCCGAGCGAAGTCCACCTCCGCACAGGAAGGCTGCGCAAAGGCCACGTTCGAGCGTGAAGGCAGAGCGACGACCTCCGCCGAGCAGGGAAACAGCGCGCAGTAACCAGGAGTGCAGGAAAACGAAGCGAGGTCCACCGCGAGGCCCGTGAGGGGAGCAGGATGGCGGATAGAAGAGCTCGGCGGAGCAGGATGGCGGAGCGACGACCTCGGCCGAGCAGGAAGGCGGAGCGACGACCACGGCCGAGCAGGAAGGCGGAGCGACGTCCACGGCCGAGCAGGAAGGCGGAGCGACGTCCACGGCCGAGCAGGAAGGCGGAGCGACGTCCTCAGTAGAAGAGGAGAACAGCACGTCATACGCAGCAGTGCAGGAGGGCAGAGCGCCTACCACAGCCAAGCAGGGAGGCAGAAAAGCGTCCACATCGCAACAAAGAGGCAGAGAGACCTCCACAGCGGAACAGGAAGGCAGAGCAAGAGTCACAACAGGGGAGGGAGGGAGGGAGGGAGGGCGGGGGATGGCCACAGGCTGGAGCTCCACAGCTGACATGCTCACCTCCGGCGGTGGCGCCATTGCTGAGACCACCTCGTAGGTCCCAGGCTGGAGCTCCGTGGCTGCCAAGCTCACCTCTGGCTGCGTCGTCACGGCTGAGACCACCTCAAAGGTCTCAGGCTGGGGCATTGCAGTCATCAGTGCTCCCCCCAACAAAATGTCCGGGTCAGCCGTCACCTCCTGGCTGGGCAGCGTGGCATAATTCACCTGCCGCAGAGAGCTCACACGCAGCGCATGTTGCGCCTGCAGACGAGTAAGCCTATCCAGCTCCATGGGGACATATACCAGGCCCCACTGGTAAATCGATGAGCCCTCCTCGCCGGCTTGCTTCAGCTGCTTTAGCAGGTCAACTTGAAACGCCAGTCGCTCCAGCGCGACGGAGATCTCCGCTTCCGGGGAAAAAAAATCGCTGCATCCATGTTGCGGTCCTTCGTTCTGTCACGCTCGCGTAAAGGGGTCGGATGCAATCGCAGAAATTTTAAAGTTTTAATAGAGATCGCCAAAACAACAAGACAAAGATACTATGACAGGTATTCTTAAACACGGTGGCATTAAACTAACACTAAGACTAAACATGAAAACACGGGCATGAAACAAAACACCGAGAAACATAGAACAGGAGTCTAAACACATTTAACGAAAGACAAAGAATAAGTGCCAAACCCAACTATATATACCCACCAGTGCTCATTAACCAAAACGTGAATCAGGTGCACAAAAACATGTGACTTGCAGTGGCTGATGGGAAATGGAGTCCAGAGTCCTTAGAACTGTGACAAACAATAATAATTCAATCATGTTTAGCATTAAGAATCCCTTAAATAGCATAAACTTTATAGCAATCTGTTTTGCATTAAAAAGCTATACACTTTGGAATTAAGTAAGTGGTTAAGCTCCTGTTACCATGCCAATGCTGATTGTTTTCTAATCACAACACAACCTTATGTATCTTATTCTTTTATCTCCACTCCAACTGTTTCTTAATCTTTTCAAGAACAACATACCATACATTGTACTCGTTTACGGTTAAGTCTAATGTTGTGGAACAGCCATAATCCAGATTATTCTCTCATAAGTATTGAAGATCAATTAAAAATGCAAATCTTATGTTACTGTGAAACCGCAAAACCCGCTGTCCTGAAGACTTTTCTGTATTGGAAAACTTAATGTTACATGTTACTTAATGTTAACTCTGACTGTTACAAAGCACTGACTTTGGAGACTCCTTCCAATTTTTTTTTTTAAATAAACAATCTCCTTGGAGAAAACTTCATGAGATTCAATTTTACTTGGAGCATCTGCCATACAAGTCCCTGTGATTAGCTGTTACTATATAACATTTTAGAAAGAGTGCATTATTTAATATAAAGCTGAGATTTGCCTTGCAACGGGAAAGAAGTTTGTTTAAAATCTTGGCAAATTTATTAAAATAGAATAAAATAAAAGCACAGCTGCATAAGGATGCACAGCCTTTGCTCAATACTTTGTTGAAGTACCTTTGGCACCAATTACAGGTTCAAGTCTTTTTGAGTACGATGCTAAAAGCTTGGTAGACCTACCTTTGGGCAGTTTCTTCCATTCTTCTTTGCAGGACCCCTCAAGCTCCATCAGGTTGTATGGGGAGCGTCGGTGCACAGTCATTTTCAGATGTCTCCAGAGATGTTCAATCGGGTTCAAGTCTGGGCTCTGCCTGGGCCACTCAAGGACATTCACAGAGTTGTCCTGTAGCCACCCCTTTGTTATCTTGGTTGTGTGCTTAGGGTCGTTGTCTTGTTGGAAGATGAACCGTCACCTCAGTCTGAGGTCCAGAGCGCTCTGGAGCAGGTTTTCATCAAGGATGTCTCTGTACATTGCTGCATTCATCTTTCCCTCAATCCAGACTAGTCTCCCAGTTCCTGATGCTGAAAAACATCCCCACAGCATGAAGCTTCCACCAACATGCTTTACTGTAGGGATGGTATTGGCCAGGTGAGGACTGGTTTCCTCCAAGCCTTGACCCTTGCCTCATTCAGGTCAAAGAGTTCAATCTTTGTTCAATGTTTGGTCTGAGAGTCCTTCAGGTGCCTTTTGGCAAACTCCAGGTGGGCTTTCATGTGCCTTTTACTGAGGAATGGCTTCCCTCTGGCCACTCTACCACACAGGCCTGATTGGTGGAGTGCTGCAGAGATGGTTGTTGTTCTGGAAGGTTCTCCTCTCTCCACAGGGACACACTGGAGCTCTGTCAGAGTGACCATCAGGTTTTTGGTCACTTCGCTGACTCAGGCCCTTCTCCCAAAATCGTTCAGTTTGGCCGGGCGGCCAGCTCGATGAAGAGTCCTGCTGGTTCCAAACGTCTTCCATTTAGGGATGATGGAGGCCACTGTGCTCATTGGGACCTTCAATGCTGCAGAAATGTTTCTGTACCCTTCCCCAGATCTGTGCCTCGATACAATTCTGTCTCAGAGGTCTACAGACAGTTTCCTGGACTTCATGGCTTGGTTTGTGCTCTGACATGCATTGTTAACTATGGAACCTTTGTATAGACAGGTGAGTGCCTTTACAAATCATGTCCAATCATCTGAATTTACCACAGGTGGACTCCAATTGAGTTGTAGAAACATCTCAAGGATGATCAGTGGAAACAGGATGCACCTGAGCTCAATTTTGAGTGTCGTGGCAAAGGCTGTGAATACTTATGTACATGTGAGTGTGTAGTTTTTAATTTTTAATAAATTTGCAAAGATTTCAAACAAACTTCTTCCACGATGTCATTATGAAGTATTGTTTGTAGAATTTTGAGGAAAATAATTAATTTAATCCATTTTGGAATAAGACTGTAATATAACAAAATGTGGAGAAAGTGAAGCGCTGTGAATATTTTCCGGATGCACTGTGTGTGTGTGTGTGTGTGTGTGTGTATATATATATATATATATATATATATATATATATATATATATATATATATATATATAGTTGTTTAAAGAAAATAGCTCTTTATGAGACTGTTCTGCTTCCAAATATTGTATTATTTGAGCATTAATAAAGCATAAGTGAGGCCAAAATATTTGGTCCTGGAAAGTGTTGTGTTAGTGCACAATGCAAAAACTTATCCAAAAACATTTCTATTTACTCAATAATTTAGTGTCAATGTTAAATAAATAGAATCCTTGCTGTGTTATGAAAGATAAGAGTTCTTCATTCCACAAGCTAGAAAACACAGTGACCAGAATCACTGAATAAATGTTAGATTAATAATTTATTGATTCTGGTCAGAGTGTTCTCAATTTTTGCGTCTGAACGTCAGACAGGAATGAAGAGCTCTTATCTTTCCGAGTGTAGCATGGATGCTATTTACACGAGGACTTCAAAAACTGCGTTCTGTTCTGGCTTTAATACTCACGGCCAGATGAAACAAGGCTGACAATGATGGAAGTGGAGGTGCTTGAGCTCTGCACCAGAACTGTGACCAGAATGCCAACCACCAAGCCGGCCACCGGGTTCAACAAGATCGCATTGTCCTGGAAGATATTTCCAGCCACCTTACCTGCATACATTTAACAGATTACCAGGAGGTTAATTTACAAGTTCGGAGAAAGTTAAGCACAGAATTGTTTAATAATGAAGAACTAAGTTGAAGTTTAAACACATTCATTTTTGTTTTCAATTTTCACCACCTGACAGTTCCCACCCACCAGTCTGCTCTCCCCTGTCAATCTACCAGTGAGGAAGGATGAACTTTTCGTCTTTTCAAACTGCTTAATCACAGGGCAGAGGAAAACACTCAGATGACATCACTATCTACCCTTTGCCACATACATAACTCACAGATGCCCACGATGGGCTAGTGTCACTGTTACTGACAGAAAATAGATTATCACCATCCCACCCACTCAGAAATAGGGCTATTTAGGATCCTAAAACCATACACTAAATTTATTTTGAACATAGAATTACCAAATACACCAAATAAGTTTTTATCCTGTTTAAACTGTGATGTGACAAACTATAAAGTAATTGGTTAACTAGCATCCATGCTAATGACCTGTGGATATTTGATCTTCTTGCAGAACTTTTGAATATTTCAAAGATTTCTTCAGGGTGAAAATGTTCTGGTAAATTAAAGTTAATTTAATGATTACATTCAATAAAACGTAATGTTATAGTGGTTTACTTTGACTGTACAAAGATATTTGTAGATGTAGGAAAACATAAAAACAAAAGGCAGCCCAATCATGACATCACCTCAGATAGGTTTTGTGGTACCGATAAGACTCACACAACTACACTGATAACACAATCACAAAATCTATCTAAATCCCTGTGGGGAAAACAAAAGATCTCAGAAAGAATGTGTTTTCCAGATTTAGAGCTCACAGATTCATTAAAATGTTCCACACAAATGCATTCATATGCTTGCTGTCAGAATTCAATTAGTGCCAGAGATTGGGTTGAAAAACACTGGATTATTCTCTTAAGTAAATGTTTAGGTCTAAAACTTGCTCTTGCAGGGGGCAGTTAGATGGACATACAATACTTACCCCCAGCCAGCTGAAAAGCAGAGCTCAAGGTATCCAAGGAACAAACGAAGCAATAGAGGAGAAAGAAGAGCATTGGGATCTTCAGCACACCGACGAAGACTGACTTCATTCTCTGCCTCCTTTCTCTGGGATCCTCGGTCAGCACTGCCCAAGCAGAAAGCAGAGTTTTCTAAAATAAGTTCATACTACTAGAGGAGACAAAGACTTTGTGCAGCTAAAGGACAATACACACATACACACCTTGGACTTTTGGGAGCCAGGTTTTGTAAGCAGGACAATGGTTTTGTCTACATTGTGTGTGAGAACAGCTGCTGATAAGATCCATAGTAGAGCCGAGGCCTGACTCCCCACACTGTGCTGAGTCAGACTCCGTAAACTCACACACTCTGGAGCTGTGGAGGTTCATCTCTGGAAAAAAAAATATATATAAAAAAATGTGTGCAAAGAAGAAATAGGGCTGTGAAAGGAAAAATTAACACCACATTCTTTTGCAGTTATCCAGCTGAGAGAGTCAAATATGACCAATCACTTATCTGTGTTTAAGATGTTAGTAAAACAATGGGTTGAATTATAGCAAGTTATACCCTACATGTAGTGTGTTGCATTTCCTTAAGTAATTTTAAATAAAGTTTTACATTGTTAATGCATTTTTAAACAAATTTGTCAGGCCTAGTCTATATGTTAACACTACCTGACAGCACTGACTATTCCAGTTAGCTATTAGAGATTGTGAATCATAATGATAACAGCTTTTCACAGAGGAGAAATGTTACCTTATTGTCTCTTTTGTATGCTTTTATAATTGGATATTAGAAAATAAGTTTCTGAATCTGTGTATACTGACTGTGTTTGATCAAATCATCACTATTACCATCGTCCTGAGTAATTTTTACTGTTGTTGAAATTTCATACCGATTTTTTCAGTGTTGATTAACTTTGCAGCGATTACATAAAAGTAGCGCTGAACTGAACTGAAGTATGCTTCCTGCAGGATTTTAAAAAATACAATATTACTCTTTTGCTGACAGTTTGTAAACAAACATATATTTAGATTTTTTTTTAAATGTGTAGTATAGAAATATCCCCAAGTATATGTATATATACCGATTAGTCGAGACCGACCTTCGGTCACTTTATGGGTCATCACTCTCCACATATTCCATCGATGTGATCCACAAAGCATTTCGGCAGAAGTAGTGGGGTAGTTTCCCATTGCTTTTCCCACCCCTCCCCATTTATCTGGGCTTGGGACCGACGTGTAGCTGCTGCCAGTCACACGGCTGGGTATACACACTCACACAGCCATTCATATATTATGGACACACCAATCAGCCTACCATGTATGTCTTTGGACTGGGGGAGGAAACCGGAGTACCCTGCAGGGTACTCCAGTATATATATATATATACTGTATATATATATATATATATATAATAGGCGTTTTCTTAGACATTTCTTTTTCTTATTTGCGCCCTTCGAGGTCAGCTGTAGGTTTTGAAGCGCCTAGAATGGCTTAGTAGGCCAATTCTTGAGTGGCAATCCTAGCCACAGAGATTGCAAGTGAATGCAGTGGCAGCTCCAGATGTGCTTGTTTCTTTTCCTTTATGTCGGTCCCTCTTGGTCTGCCAAACGATGCGTCTTTTCTCCTCACATCTCCTGAGGCCCATTTCTACAGCCGGCTGCCAACTGGCTCGGTCATCGGCAATTTTCTCCCAGTCATTTGGATACAATATATATATATATATACACACACACACACACACACACACACACACACACTATATATATTATATATAAACTTTCATTTATTTATGTATTTACCAAGCATCAACTGTCCAGTTTCGGAGTGCCCACAGTAACCTCAGGAGTAGAACCCGATGCTGTTGTAGCCCATCCAGCTCAAGGTTCTATGGTCTTGTGCTTCTGAGATGGTTTTATGCTCACAATGGTTGTAAGGAGTGGTTATTTGGCTTACTATTGTGTTCCTATCAACTGCTGTTGAATTCTCAGTTCTGATTGGTAAGAAGGTGTTGATTAATTTTCTACATCAGCATGCCTGACATCAGTGCTAGCTATAATCCATAAAACAGTTTTGTATTAATGTAATCATTGTAATATATTATCATTTCAATAGTTAGAGTTAATGCAAATGGCAGAAGCTCCACATAATAATAATAATAATAATAATAATAATAATAAGAAGAAGAAGAAGAAGAAGAAGAAGAAGAAGAAGAAGAAGAAGAAGAAGAAGAAGAAGAGTAATAGTAACAGAGTAATAATAAACACATTTTAAATATCATGTTATTTAAGAAAAATGTATAATCCTTGACATGGTAATGTTTTCTCTAATAAAAAGTTTATGGAAGGAGTCTCCAATGTCAATGCTTTATAATAGGCAGTATGTTTTCTACCTCATGAATTTTCTGCTTTCTGAGTTTTGTGTGTGTGTTTAGGCTAGTGAGACATTACCCGTGTTTCTATCCAAGTTTCGAATTTACAGTAACTTGTGAGAAAATCTGCAATATCGTATAAAACTTACGTAAAAAGCGCTATTTTCATCCCCTGTGTTCAAGAGAACAAGCCACTGTGGTTCTTTTTTTCAATATAACAAATTACTTGCACTTCATTGAGTGCAGAGAATGCTATCAAAAACCTCATGTATTCATGCGATCCGAGGCTGATACCTGATATTTGGGAACGGAATCATATGAGACAGTTCTGGGAGGTAATTATACCGAATCATTTCGATGATACTGTAGACTCAGGCATTTCAGGATGACAAAGACAACATTTGAGATGCTATGCAAAGAGATTAGTCCAGTTATACAACCCACTGCACCAGAGTTCCCACAGAAAAATGCATTGCCATTGCGCTGTAAACCATTAATTGACCACATGTGCTGAATATCCAATCACATCAACCAATTATCCAATCACACGATTTGTTGACACGAAGTGACCAGAATTTTTTGATGCGCATCAAAGAATGTTTTATGTAAATGTATTTTAATCATAGTTTATGTGCATGTTTATTTATCAAATAAAAACAAATACTTAATTGAAATAATTTATTTCATGCACATTTCAGAGATTTAACATTTTTAAAAAATTTATTATTTTGTTATGCAATGTCCCAAAATAAACATTGTTATGGTATAAGAGGAATAAAACACATGTTGTTGTTGTTGGAAAATAATCAACTTCAGAGTGATAACTATAACTCTGCTTCAGATTACCACCCTGTAGTTGATTATTTTCCTATGATAACATGCCCCCAAGTATTTTAGTCCATAATTCAAGACTTGGAATGAATGCACTATTATGAATGCAACTCAAACTGAGCTTTTTTTTTGTTTGTTAAACATACAAAAAAAATAAAAAATAAAAAAATCTTAAATCACACCAAACATATGGCTACTAAAGAAAATGTTTTTAATCAAATTTTAATAAAAATTTAAAAGAAATAAATTTTTAAAGATAGAAAACAAGGTCTGAATTTCCTTTTATTTGCTTACCATGGTAGTTTCCCTCTTGTCCTGTCTTACTCGATATGATTGTGATTGGCCAGCTGGGCATGGCTTCCTGAAAGACAACAGCCAACATTTAGTGTCCATGTGGCTTTGTCAGATATCAGGATGCCAAAATCTAAGCAGCCTGATACTGAGAGGATTTGTAATGTTCCTTGAAACACTGTAGCCGGCTGTTATTCACAAGAGATCAATTATCCAACACTTAATAAGTCTCTTTCCTCTGTGACCTTTCATGAAAGACAGCTTGTGTAAGATGTTGTACATAACAAAGATGGCACTTGCGATCTCAGACGGCCACCGAAGATGCAGAGTCTTGGCTAATTGCTTGAACTACGTTCCGCAACCATTACATTCGATTCAGAAGCAGCGTACTAAGAATAAATGCATTTTTCATGTCAAGGTTGTGGAAATTCAGTCTCGTAGGAGGCTTTGCTAATGCATTTTTAAAAGCAGAAGCTCTGAATGCCATTCAAATTATAGTGACAGACTCACACTCATTTGCAGCTCATGAGGCGTTACAATCTCTGAAGCAGCACTTTGGTGGATTCGAGAGATTCTTCAAAAATAAATATAGGATTCACCTAACATCCTACCAACATTACGTGGGCTTAGATGATTGGGATGGCCCAAGATTTTTTTATTTATTAATTCCTGTTCTAGGAATCAGTCAGGATAGTATTGTTTAGCCTTCAATACACTTCAAATATTTTAACATTCCAACAATTGGGATGCACAGCTTCTGATACAACCTTCACGCTGCTTGTTATGGGCTATTTGGGGCCAGAAAAATATGTCCAAAACCAAACTTATAAATTATATAGAGCATTCAATGCAAATATGGAGCCCAGAATTAAAAACATTTTCAGTATGTTACAGTTAGAATCAGTTTACAAATAGCCCTGTACTGGAAACAAGTCTAACTTCAGCCCACACAGCAGTCTCGCACTTATAAATTGACATATAAATATTTAACAGTCTTATTACACCAGCATAGATTTACTTTAACCAAGGAGAATGCACAGGTTGAAGGAATAGTAATGACTCTCCTTCTGAAAATGTGTAAACATTCAAGATGTATTATAACTGCATGGTCTGGTGGTTGTTGGTTTTTTCAATATCCCAAAAAACATGCCGGTAGGTGGATTGGCTACTCTCAATTTCTCCTAGGTGTGAATGAGTGTGTGAACGTGTGTGCACATGGTGGCCTGTGATGCCATCCAGTGGGCATTAACACCGGGAGTGACTCCAGATCTGCCGTGACTCTGACCAGGATAAAACGCTTACTGAAGATAAAGGAATATGTGGTCCCTAATATGCAGGTCATCCAGAGTGATCATGGGCCTCTTGGCTGCATCTCTGATCAGTCTTCTCCTTGTATGAGCTGAAAGTTTAGAGGGACGGCCGGGTTTTGGTAGATTTGCAGTGGTCTGATACTCCTTCCATTTCAATATTATTGCTTGCACAGTGCTCCTTGGGATGTTTAAAGCTTGGGAAATCTTTCTGTATCCAAATCCAGCTTTAAACTTCTTCACAACAGTATCTCGGACCTGCCTGGTGTGTTCCTTGTTCTTCATGATGCTCTCTGTGCTTTAAACGGACCTCTGAGACTATCACAGAGCAGGTGGATTTACACGGAG
>JAFFST010050115.1:48027-58801 GCA_022414735.1 Noturus placidus | reverse complement strand
CGCCCAATTTTTCAGTTTTTTATTTGTTGAAAAAGTTTGAAATATCCAATAAATTTTGGTCCACTTCATGGTTGTGTCCCACCTGTTTGTTGATTCTTCACAAAAAAATACAGTTTTATATCTTTATGTTTGAGGCCTGAAATGTGGCAAAAGTTCGAACAGCTCAAGGGGGCCGAATACTTTCGCAAGGCACTGTAAATGCATTAAGATCATGCATAAAGCCTGAGGTATACTGAGATGTTTTCTCTTCTTTTCATGTGCAATATGGGCTCACTCTGAGCAAAAAATCCTTATGTACAAAACTGGCATACGTACAAGCCATTTACAAGGCAACACGCTCCTCCCTATCATACATATCCAAATAAAGATGGGTTGCACTAAAAGGGTGATTTCAGCCCAAGAAAATGAACGTGGTTTATTAGCAGATATATCTGCAAATGATTTTCACAAATTGCAAATGGTCACATTCTTATCACAAGGGAGAATTTGGAAGGATGGGGAAACATCGCCTTGTTCTGACTTGAGTACACCTATGTGTCTTAATAAGGTACTGCTTGGTTATTGTTTGTTAGTTAGTTAGTTGTACTTTATTGTTCAGCTTTGGCTGAAAATTGGTCTTTGGCCTTGCCATACAATGACAATACAATTACCAATGCACAACATCCACAATACATATAACAATACAATATACAACATCCACTTTAGCATCAAAATCTAAAAATTTTCACATTTCCTACCCCTTATTCAGAAGACCTATTGCATTTGGTACAAAAGTTTGCTTATATATTGCTTTTGGTTTTCTATAACGACGACAAGATGGTGGTAATTCAAAAAAACATGATTCAAAGGGTATGTTTTATCTCTGGTTATAGCTAAAGATTTCCTCTGAACAGCATTTACATATAATTACTTGACCAACTTTTTCCACTCTTGTCATTCTCTTTATTTTTACTTTATTCACAAAATGTAATTTGTCTGAACCACACAGCTATGTTTAAACAAAAACACTCTCAATTAAACAAATATGTTTAAATAAAATCACTCTCTTTAAAACACTCTCAATTAAACTAGTATAGACTAATATAGATATCGGTCTGTTTTCAGCTTGCAGATCTGGCAACTCTGGCAATAGCACATTCATCACAAACACAAACATGTATCAAAGAAATTCAAACATTAAACTGGACTTGTTTTTTTTTTTTTTTACATTTCCAGTTTTTTATGTTACTGGACTCACAGCCAACAAAAATAAACATAGTTTAATTCAACTTTTCTACATCTTTCCATTAAAGTAACTGGAAATGTAGTTGCATATCTGTTGTATGAATGCTTATTTGCAATGATATGAAAGTCTTCATTTAATAAGCGCTTCATTTATGAACACATTTATCACGTTGATACAGGACTCGCACTTCCTTTACAGTCTCAACGCAGTTCTCTGGTTCTCCATTTCTACCATTTCACAACAGCATTTAATCCGCAATTTTTGCCTCATTCTGCACAGCCATTAATTAATTAAGATAATCGAAACTTATACATGTAGGTATATGCGTCAACTGTAGTCTATTAAAGCAATGTCTGGCTTATTTACTGCATGGCAAATAGCATAATCTAATATTCAATGAATTAGGCTTATTGATAGATTGTTGGGTGTTAATATCAAGTCAACATAACGAGTTATTAAGTGAAAATAATGAAATGATATCTTGAAATAACATAATAAATAATGACATAATATTTCTTTTCTACAAATTATAGTTCCATAATACATCCATTACTTCTCTACTATACTTTGGACTAAAATCATAGGCTATACTTGTTGACTTTACTTTGAAGAGTACTTTACAGACATTATTAGTTTTGCTTGAATGCAAACTACTTATTAACCTGAATGTGGACTTTGACAAATATAAATAACTATAATAAAAAAAAATATATAGTGAGCTCTCTACATATCACACAAAAGCTACTAATCTGCAAGATGTTCCTTTGAGCCATGCGAAGCTTCCATAATCTTTAAAGATGCTGCTCACCTCGTTTCATAAGACACATGGATTCTCAAATTTGCACGCTTTGGCATTATCAGGATTCAAACACGTAAATCTCTCAAACACATACCTAACATGTTTTGAATTAATTATGACATTTGTAGTCATTTTTATGTTAGTTTCATGAGTAAAGTCAGCATTATTTCTATAGCATGTTTTTACAGTAAAACCTGGGTTTGGAAATCTCTTCTCTTGAACTTAAATTTAAAAATGTACTTGGAACCTAGTGTACTTTTCTTCAAATATACGTACATACCCGCATATCATATCACAATTGTATATATATTATTTTACTTTGCACTTAGTATATTTCTCATGAATCTCTACAGTATGTTAATACATACATATTAACTTGTTATAAACTTGAATAAAATAATATGGTGATTAAGACACACCCTGAATAAACTGTACAGAAATGTAATGGAATCTTACCTTAAAGGACAGAGATTGAATTCTCTCCACAACAGGTGAGAAGTCTTTAAAGTTGAAGACCCTTGCTGTAAAGGGATTCCAAAGCTTATAAAAGAATCTCCAATCATGTGAACTGGGTATAATTTAATTCTCTGACTCATTAACCGAAATGCACGCTCACTGCCCACTCAGCAACTAAATAATCGACTGCCCACATGTGTATCAAGTCATGAAAATGAAAGCTTGAAGTTACTTCAACTAATGACAAACTTCTAAATAACTGGAGGAAAATAATATTTAACCATACTGAAACTATATTCAGCCATTTGTGCGTCTTGAAAAAATCTGACATCTTGTGGCGAAAAGGTGCCAAAATCATTTGTTAGTGAAGAGCGCACTGGTTTTATGCCAACTTTTGTTGCTGTTGTTGTTGTTGTCCCCTCATATATTTAAAAGGTTCAAAAAGTGAACAGTGTAAAGTTCAGATCAGACCTGTGAAGTTTAATGGAAACAGTAAACAGAGCTCGCTGACCTCTTGAGAGTAAACCACACTTCACTGCTTTGGTTTTCAGCACCTTCTCATACTTTTGGATACAACTTGACCTCCAAAACTACTGATCCCAAAGGTCTTTGGATTCTGCCAGCTGGCATTTGAGTCTGCATACCATGCAAACAAAACCAGGGATTTTCCTCCAGTAAGATAGGTGGAGAAATTCATTAGAAATAAATATCATTGTATTTCCTGACCCTGAATGTTTGCTGATGAGTGTATTATGCTGGCTAAAATAAAGCTTACATAAAACCCACTAAAGCACCTTTATTTAGCTCAGCTTGTTCTTTATTGGAGATCCATTCATCAAAATATAAAAACTGGGCAGCTTGACAAATCTTCATTACAATATACATTTGTACATTTTCTGCTCTTAACAAAATTAGCCTTTTGGATGGTTAAAGTTATTGGAATATAATGGTGGCCTGGTTCCAGCACTGCTTTGATCTACACACTCAGAGGGTTCAATGGAGTCAGGAGTCAGTTAATGACTGCTAGTGGATCTGTGGAGTCAGCATCAACACACCATGATGGACCTGTTAACCTCACATAAACTAGAAAAGCATGCATGCATGCATGATATCATCTTAGAACTCTTAGACCTTGTAGAATTTTTGAAGAAAAACAAGTACCCTTAACACTATTTGAACAGGTATGATGTGTGCATATGCAAATAGTTTTCAAACCTTACATCACCTGATATGACATTTTTAAAAATTTGGGATCTGGGCACATTCTTGGCAAACTTAATCTCCAGATTGAATAAGGTGCAGTATTAAAAACTACATAGTGCTTGTTTTTCCTCAATATGTAACATGAAGTCAGTTCACCCATAGCCCTGTACTGGAACAAGTCCAGTTTTACTAATCTAATATCGTATATGTCAAGTATCCTAAAGTATCATTTACCGTGGTGTGTTGTAACTATAACACCTCAACACATTTTAACAACTTACATTTATGTTTAATTATTTGGCAAATGTTGTTAGCCAAAGTGACTTATAAAAAGTGCAAACAGCTGAAGGTGCAACAATGCAAACTATTTTGAGAAACTGAAAAATATCAATAGCTGATGTATTAGAAATTATTATAGATTTGGCCGAGTGTTAGACTGCGCTTTTTCAATTCATGGACCACAGTCCAGATGTGGACCCAGCAAAGTTTATTCATCAGATCAAACCACAGACTTGAAAAAATATCGTCGCCGAGGTGATAAACGTACAGTGTAAAAATTTCAGTTGGTTAAACTTAGAAACAAAAGGTCACCTGCTAACTTAAATTATTTAGCTGAGCATTGCTCATCGTACCAATGACTGGCTACAGGGCTAGAGACATTAGCTCAGAAATGGGGAAATGTTAAGACTTTCATAGATTTTTCAATTTATTTATCCTCTCTCCTCTGGGGGGGAGGGGTTAAACTCTTAGAATTTGCTTAAGAGGCTGGTGCGTCTGGACAATTTTTTTTTCTTCCCATAACAATTTTTTATTGATTCTCATACACGTTTAAGAGTACAACAAAATATATCAAAACAGAATCAACATTTTTTACCCCGTCTGGACAATTTCACTGAAAGAGGCTAATTGACTGGCATGGCAGATGACTTTTTCCTGTATCCTGTCAGCAAATTGGCAACATTGTCTCATTTGCTCATGAGCAATTGCCTCGAACAAAGCCCTTATACAATAATACTATAATAACTTTTAAAGACAAGACAAGATTGTGTCAACTTTTTTCAGTCCAGTCACTATACCTTACTGTGAAAAGCTCATTCAAAGTAGGTTCTCCCAGTGGAAGTGCACTATATACAGTGCCTTGCGAAAGTATTTGGCCCCCTTGAACTGTTCGACCTTTTGCCACATTTCAGGCCTCAAACATAACGATATAAAACTGTAATTTTTTGTGAAGAATCAACAACAGGTGGGACACAATCATGAAGTGGAACGAAATTTATTGGATATTTCAAACTTTTTCAACAAATAAAAAACTGAAAAATTGGGCGAGCAAAATTATTCAGCCCCTTTACTTTCAGTGCAGCAAACTCTCTCCGGAAGTTCAGTGAGGATCTCTGAATGATCCAATGTTGACCTAAATGACTAATGTTGATAAATAAAATCCACCTGTGTGTAATCAAGTCTCCGTATAAATGCACCTGCTCTGTGATAGTCTCAGAGGTCCGTTTAAAGCATAGAGAGCATCATGAAGAACAAGGAACACACCAGGCAGGTCCGAGATACTGTTGTGAAGAAGTTTAAAGCCGGATTTGGATACAGAAAGATTTCCCAAGCTTTAAACATCCCAATGAGCACTGTGCAGGGGATAATATTGAAATGGAAGGAGTATCAGACCACTGCAAATCTACCAAGACACGGCCGTCCCTCTAAACTTTCAGCTCATTCAAGAAGAAGACTGATCATAGATGCACCCAAGAGGCCCATGATCACTCTGGATGACCTGCAGAGATCTACAGCTGAGGTAGGAGACTCTTTCCATAGGACAACAATCAGTCATATACTGCACAAATCTGGCCTTTATGGAAGAGTGGCAAGAAGAAAGCCATTTCTCAAAAGTATCCATAAAAAGTGTCATTTAAAGTTTGCCACAAGCCACCTGGGAGACACACCAAACATGTGGAAGAAGGTGCTCTGGTCATATGAAACCAAAATCGAACTTTTGGGCAACAATGCAAAACGTTATGTTTGGCATAAAAGCAACACAGCTCATCACCCTGAACACACCATCCCCACTGTCAAACATGGTGGTGGCAGCATCATGGTTTGGGCCTGCTTTTCTTCAGCAGGGACAGGGAAGATGGTTAAAATTGATGGGAAGATGGATGGAGCCAAATACAGGACCATTCTGGAAGAAAACCTGATGGAGTCTGCAAAAGACCTGAGACTGGGACGGAGATTTGTCTTCCAACAAGACAATGATCCAAAACATAAAGCAAAATCTACAATGGAATGGTTCACAAATAAATATATCCAGGTGTTAGAGTGGCCAAGTCAAAGTCCAGACCTGAATCCAATCGAGAATCTGTGGAAAGAACTGAAAACTGCTGTTCACAAACGCTCTCCATCCAACCTCACTGAGCTCGAGCTGTTTTGCAAGGAGGAATGGGCAAAAATTTCAGTCTCTCGATGTGCAAATCTGATAGAGACATACCCCAAGCGACTTACAGCTGTAATCGCAGCAAAAGGTGGTGCTACAAAGTATTAACTAAAGGGGGCTGAATAATTTTTTATTTGTTGAAAAAGTTTGAAATATCCAATAAATTTTGTTCCACTTCATGGTTGTGTCCCACCTGTTTGTTGATTCTTCACAAAAAAATACAGTTTTATATCTTTATGTTTGAGGCCTGAAATGTGGCAAAAGGTCGAACAGTTCAAGGGGGCCGAATACTTTCGCAAGGCACTGTATGTACAGAAATGCAGACACTCAATTAGAATGCACCCATTAAGTTTCTGAAGCTTGTAGTCAGAAAAGTGTACAAAAGATATCTGATATGCTCTGTGAGCCCATGGGTACGGTGTCTAAAGCTGAGACTACCAAGGTGTTAAATAAATCTTGATTCAATGTATAAATCTGACAAGTCCAGATGAAGTGGAAGGTCTTTAGATGTTTGCCGAACAAATAGAGGCACTTTGGTGCCTAGTAGGAAGTTCATTCCACAACTACGGAGCCTGAAGAAGCAGCAATACCTTCCATTTTGAGCAGTAGATCTCAGATCTCAGATATCAGTAACACTGAATGTTTTGAAGAATTACAAAAAGCCAAATTGAATTTCACATGAAGTGTAGTTGAAAGAGATTAAATTACATTAAGATAATGTTTGTTTAAGGTGCATTGGGAACTGATATAATGTTCTAAAATAGAGCTTGGCTAGACATCGCCAGTGCTGAAGCACTGAGAACAAATTGGCAGTCAGAATCAGCACATGAGTAATGCATGCTGAAAGAAAAGTAGTTCAAAACTGGTCAAATGTAGACATTTACTGTGTTTACTGATCATATTAAATTGTTTTTAAGCATTTTTTCAGGCTTTTGATAACGCTAGGCAGGTGTTGAAGCACCAAGTGAACAAAGAGTGCTCTAAGGCTCTTATACTCTGAAAGTAGGCCTTAGAAAAGATTTAAAAAGCTTTTTGAAAATCCCATTTCTATTCACAGACTATATTATTCAGTGTGTTTCAGAATAGCTTTTAGAAGCTTTTTATTGACCTTAGTTATGTAAATTCCATTTAAAAAGATGCTAAATTGAGTTGCCTCTAAATACAACTTGTAAATACAATCTTCCTGACTGAGAGTTTAAGAAAAGAAAAGGTCAGGATACATCACCATTTGGAATCTTTTAGAGAAATTTTTGCTAAAGTCACCTTTGCCCTCCTTTCATTCTATCTGTGTGGTCAAATATTCTGGATGTTTTATTGGAGAATCATCACTTCACATTCGAGTGTAATTGAAACAGTTTAAAGTCAGGTGTCAATGACTTGAAGTACTTCTTGTGTTGAACGGTATTTTGATATGAATGAAACATTCTGTTTCAGCTTCTGTAAAAGATATTCAACATCCAAACTTTTAGCAGTATTCTGCCAAAGGTGTATATATTTACCCTTGGTAAATATGAGCAAAGAAGGTTGTGAAGAATTGTCTATATTGTTTAACCTTTTCATCTTTTTTTGAAATCATAAAAATACTCAGCTCTCATGGATATCAAACAATTGCAAACAACACACAGGTTTGTATGTAAAAAAAATCTTTGTTAAATATAGGTGTGCAACAATTATTGGAACCCTTTTAGTCAATACTTTGTGCTACCTCCTTTTGCCAAGATAACAGCTTTGAGTCTTCTCCTGTAATGCGTGATGAGGTTGGAGAATACATGGTAAGTGATCGGAGACCATTCCTCCATACAGAATCTCTCCAGAGCCTTCAAATTTCGAGGTCTTCAGTTCACCCAACAGGTTTTCTATGTGGTTCAGGTCAGGGGACTGGGATGGCCATGACAGGACCTTGATTTTGTGGTCAGTAAACTATTTTTGTGTTGATTTTGATGTATGTTTTGGATCATTGTCCTGCTGGAAGATCCAACCACGGCCCATTTTAAGCTTTCCAAGAGAGGCGGTCAGGTTTTAATTTAATATCTGTCGATATTTGATAAGAGTCCATGATGCCAGGTATCCTAACAAAATGGTCAGATCCTCTTGCAGAAAAACAGCCCCAAAACATTAAAGATCCACCTCCATATTTAACTGTGGGCATGAGGTACTTTTCCATATGCCTACCTCTCTGTGTGCTCCAAAACCACCTCTGTTGTTGATTATCAAAAAGCTCTACTTTGGTTTCATCTGACCATAGAACTCGATCCCATTTGAAGATCCAGTAGTGTCTGGCAAACTGAAGATGCCTGAGTGTGTTTTTGGATGACAGTAGAGGATTTTTTCTTGAAACCCTTCCAAACAACTTGAGGTGATATAGGTGACTTCAGATTGTAGTTTTAGAAACTTTCTGACCTCAAGACAAGACTAACTTCTTTAAGTTTTTTGGCAACTCGAACCATCCTCTTCAAAGTGTGTTGAGACGATACAGACACACGTCCAATTCCAGGTGGATTCATAACTTTTCCAGTTGACTGTAACTTCTTAATTATTGCTCTGATGGTGGAAATGGGCATTTGCAATGCTTGTGCTAGTTTCTTATAGCCACTTCCCATTTTGTGAAGCTCAACATTTTTTTTTTTTCTGCACATCACAGGTATATTCCTTGGTCTTACCCATTGTTATGAATGTTTAAGTGAATTTAACCTATGTGTTACCTCATATTTATACCCATGTGAAACAGGAAGTCATGGTTGAACAATTTCCTGTTCCTAGTCACCCAGGTATACTAAAAAATGTAAAATATCAATGGGAATATACTTCAAATATGTTTTATCACATATGAATTCATAGGGGTTCCAATAATTGTTGCACACCTATATTTAACAAAGTTTTTCTTTTTATAAACCTGTGTTGTGTTTGCAATTGTTTGATATCCATGACAGCAGAGTATTTTTGTGATTTTTTTAAACAAAAGATCAAAAGGATAAACAATAAAGACAAATTTCTACAGCCTTCTTTGCTCATATTTACCAAGGAGCAGATTACTTGGTTAGCAACACAATCGCAAGGAATTTTATCACAAATACCACCAACAAACATAATTATGCACACAGCATGCACCTTGATACAGATAGACTTGCCAGACCAACTGAACACCCTGCTTATTGTTGTGTATTGCCGGTTTAAAATCTTAAGAGCTTGTGGAACAAATGAAAATTTTTATTTATTTTTAGTGAATAGGAGGCAGCAATATCGTCACTCACTTGGCAGTAATACAAATGAAGAGGCAAGGGGGTGCCTCGTCACCCAAAATGTTGTTTCCTTATTCATTACTCTATCTCTGTAGATGCATTCCATACTTAGTAGCATAGTCCCTAACAGTTTACTGGCCATAGTTATCGTTTCTCTAAAAGTCTTTTTCTGTGCCTCAGTAGCATTGCCAAACCGACAAATTATGCAGAAGGCTAGAACTCTTTCAACATAAGCACAGTAGAACATTTCACACATTTTCTGAAGGACATTAAAGGGTCATTTATTTTAAAAGTACATTCTTTGTTGTGTCTAAGTGCTTATAAGATCAGTCCACAGGTCCCATTAAAGCGTACTATCAAGCACCATTCCAAGGTTTTTGTAGTTTGTAACAAATTGTATTGGCTCCCCATTGATGAAGGTAGGGTTAAAGGACTGTAGGTTTCTGAAATCGATGAACATTTCTTTTGTTTTGGTGGTGTTTATGAGGAGGCTTGACTTCTATGCTTGAAGTCATGCTTGAGGCTATGCTTCTCCTCCCCATCATATAGGAGGCTCACCAAGGCAGTATCGTCTGCATACTTAATAAAGTGCCTGTTAGGGAAAGTACTAGTGCAAGAGTTGGTATATAAAATAAACAATAAAGGTGATAAAACACATCCCTGGGGGGAGCCAGTGCAAGTTGTCATTTTGTCGGAGAGTGACATCCCAACACTGACTTGCTGGGTTCTACAACTTAGAAAATCAACAATCCATAAAATCAAGCCAGCTTCAAGAGAAAATTCTGTAGCCACTATATCTGATAAAATACTTGGTTGAATAGTCTTAAAAGCGGATGAAAAAAAAACATAAATATAATTTTGGCATGAGTCTTTGGTTTCTAAAGGTTGTAATAAGTGTAATAGCGTTAGAATTGCAACTACAACCTGATCATTGATATCAGTGCTATTGAAGACCTCCCATAATGTGCAGTAAAAACATCCCTGCAGAATCGTTATGCTGTCATTGTTCCACACCTTCACAATCTTTTTTTTGCGGCTTCGCCCTCTCTAGTTCCTCTGATAGTCAGGGAGGAGATAGACCAAACTGTGGTCAGACACCACTAGTGGTGGGAGCTGGGATGAGAAATATATATATATGTGTATATATATATATATATATATATATATATATATATATATATATATATACAGTGGTGTGAAAAAGTGTTTGCCCCCTTCCTCATTTCCTGTTCCTTTGCATGTTTGTCACACTTAAGTGTTTCGGAACATCAAACCAATTTAAACAAAGCTACACATCATGCCGAGACCCAAAGAAATTCAGGAACAATTGAGAAAGAAAGTAATTGAGATCTATCAGTCTGGAAAGGGTTATAAAGCCATTTCCAAAGCTTTGGGAATCCAGCGAATCACAGTGAGAG